>CAUYQV010046739.1:0-24286 GCA_963574575.1 Galagoides demidoff
CTGGTTCCAAGGTGTTTCTGTGCCTGTGTCAGTGCCTTCCGAGCTGAAAGAAAGCATGTTCCTGATATGGCCGTCACAGAGAGAGAGAAGGGAGTTATCACAGCTGGCCTCCCTGGACCCCTTGCTGGAAGATGGCTTTGGACTGTCAGGCACATTCCTATGCTACATTGTATCCTTTTCTTGAAATAAATTATACCTTTATAAGCACTGTCACTTGGGGTTCTAAGTCTTCTTTGGCAAAAAGACCCTATCTAACTGCCATTTTTGATTTAATATTTAATCATTGCTGTTCTCACAAAGTAAGTGACAAAATGTTTCAGATGTTGAATAAGTTTTGCCCCAGAGAGAACCGCTTGAGAAACTGTCTTATAAAGACTGTATTCGTAAGAGGATCTGAAATTTTCCTTTGCCACCTTCCCTCTTTCCTTGCTTGAAATTTCTCCAGACTTGACAACTATTAACAGAATCCTACATCCCATTATGTTGCCTTTAATATTTCCAAGCCAGTAAGTTTTTGTCACTTTTATAATGGAATCCAGACGATGAAATGTGTTCGCTCTGGGCTGCATTTTTCCTTTTTCTGAAAATCCAAATATTGAGAACAGTTGGCAACAAATGACACTTCCATTTCTCATGTCAATTTTTCATCTAACGCAGGACAGCACCATCACGTCACCTTCTTGTTGAATATGTGAGGATTCTATTAGATTTTCTTGGTTTTTGTGAAGGACCATCCCCTGCTGATAAAAGACATGAGTCCCTCTTACATAGAAATATGTCTTTTATTTTCAGAATTTCTTTCTTAAAACTCTGCTTGCTAATGTTTAATCTAAATTAGGATAATGAGAAAAGTAATAGACACTTTTCAATACATTGTTTTTTCAATTACATTCAAATGATCCTATGTCTCTCCTGTAAAAAGCAGAAATACAAACTAAGAATTTTTTTTTTTGCAGTTTTTGACCGGGGCCGGGTTTGAGCCTGCCACCTCTGATATATGGAGCTGGCGCCCTACTCCTTTGAGCCACAGGTGCCACCCCAAACTAAGACTTTATTCAGAGCTTAAACAGTAATTATGTTTAGATTTTAACCTGAACAATGTATTGAAGTAAATTTTTTCTAGTCGTTGTAATCCAGCCAGAAACATATTTTAATTTCTAAAATTGCTAAATATTAAATCCATAGGTGAGACAAGACATCAAGCCAGTCCACCTCACCTGCCGTTTCTGATGTGATAACTTTGGGGAAGAGTATGGTTAGGATTTAATCTTACTTTGGTGGACAGCATCTGGTGGGTGAAGAGGCAGAATCAAAGAAAGGAGAAGTGGTCCTAGGAAACACCTTTCTTGTTCAGATAATGACTTGAGAGCCAACTCAATGCTTTTCCACTTTCTTAATAAAAGTAAGCCAAACAACCTAACCTGGGGCCCTCAAAGCAGCATAAATTCAAGAGAGAAAGTGACATCACCTCCATCTCCAGTCACATCATTTACCTACAGGACCCGAGGCACAACTTAGAGTGTGGAGTGTGGGAAATTGCAGTTATTTCTACTTCTTCCCATTTCTCTCCCCCCCCCCCAGTAAATAGGCCCCCTTCCTTCTTTTCATTTATTAAAGTTATTTAATTTAGGGACCCATGAGGGTGTAAGCTAGGGAAAATTGAAACAGGCTGTCTGTAAATTGAGCCCAGAAGCCATACTTAGCACATTTCCAACTGTCCTTTAAATGAAATTCTTACTTTAAAATATTTCTATTTTAGTAAATAAAAAAGGATTATAAAAGATGGTGTCCACCTTGAAAATGTTAACCTGAAAGGTCTGTAGAAACTGAAAATGTATGCTAAAATCCTCAAGACAGTCCTAATTATAGGGAAGTATAAATGTTTATATTAAAATGCCTTTGAAAGTAAAAACATACCTCCCATTTGATTTCTCAATCCCATTACGAGGCATCTACCTAGGAGAAAAAAAATTATTTCACCATAAGGACATTTGCACTAGATTGTTTATCATGGCTCAATCCGCAATCACCAAGGCATAGAAACAACCCAAGTGCCCATCAATACATGAATGGATTAATAAATTGTAGTATATGTATACACCGTGGAATACTATTCAGCCACAAAAAGATGGAGACTTTAATTGTTTGTATTAATCTGGATGAAATTGGAGAGCATTCTCCTTAGTAAAGTATCACAAGATTGGAAAAGCAAGTATCCAATGTACCCGATACTACTAAGAAACCAGTAGATGAACAAAAACACACCCACACAAGAGAAAAACACAATTAAACTCAAGTGGAGGGGGGGAGAGGAGCAGAGAGAAGGGGGTCAGTGTGTTCTCACCTAACAGGCACAATGTAGGGATATATGGCACACCCCTATGTTAGGGGTACAGCTATAACTTGGACTTCACCTTATAGATGCAAAAAATATAACCTTAGCTTCTGTACCCTCATATTAATCTGAAATAAAAAATAAATAAAAATAGCAATGAGCAACAATTGTTGCAAAAAGAGGCAAAAAGTTGCAAAAATTTTTCGTCCATAACGTCATCTTTGTGAAAAAGAAATACTCAGCAAATATCCCTTCTCTATGACTTTCCTGCAGTGTAGCAGAAAAACCAAGCCTAACGATAGGCTTGGGTGGCAGTCATCAGATACAGGCAGTCTCAGTGGAAGACAGTTGTTCAAGTGCCATACTCAGCTTTCTATCCGTTGCCATCAGAGATGAAAAAAGAAAGAGGAGAAATTAGCAAACTGAAAACTCAGCCCTAACTTTGGATTAAACCAACGTGGATAGAAGTCTCCAGCTCCCAGCTATGCCACTGACAGTACCAACATAAGTGACTTGCCTCCCCTGAACCTTAGTTTCTTTTTCACTTAGAAAATGAAAACACTATTGTGCTTATTTTACGAGCATAAGCAATCCCTAACGTAGAACCTATGGGCGTATTGAAATCATTTCAATACCATTATTATTTCTATCATTATGCTTTACCTGAACTTTAAGCCAAGCTCTTCATTTTTACCTCTTTCTGCCTCGGCTTGCTTGTATATAAAATTCAAGGTTCATTTGGACCTATAATTGTGGTTCTGACCAGCACTGACATTCTTTGAATTGATGACATTTTTCTCCTATGAAAATTCAATAGGACAGGTGTCATTGTCTTTTGCAAAAAAAAAAAAAAAAACAGTGACTTGAGATTACCTGAGCTATTGAAGGCAGCTTCAGATGGTCACTTCGCAGAGTTCACAAGCAAACTCTCTTAGTCCATGTCTTAGAATATCTCTAATTAAAAAAGGCTACAGTGGTCAGCATGACTGCAAAAAGCATTCATCTTTGAGAATCAATATAGAGGAGATAAATATGGTCAATTATTCATCAGACACTAGTATTTAGAATGGCTCCTAAAGAGCATCGTCACATCTTGCACATTTTTCTACAAAGAAATATAATTTTAAAGCACACAGATCAAATCGCATTAGAGTATAATTGGTTGTAGATAAGCCTTTAAAAAGCGAATAGTAGATTTATTACATTCGGAATCTCAAAATTAGTAAAAATCATTAATAATCAATGTTATTGAATCAAATGTCTAAACAAGGGTGAAGGGGAAATTAACAATTACGTTAGGTCCCTATTATACACTATACAAAAATAAATTCCATGTAGATCAATGGTTTAAATGTTTTTAAAGGTGAAAAATACTAATAAAGAAGCATGTTTTGGGCGGCACCTGTGGCTCAAAGGAGTAGGGCTCTGGCCCCATATACCAGAGGTGGCAGGTTCAAACCCAGCCCCGGCCAAAAACTGCAAAAAAAAAAAAGTATATTTTTAGGTTTTGCAAGGCAAAATTCTTTTTTAAACATATTACCACAGTCAGAAATAATGTAGAATAAGTCTAAAAATTTGACTACTTTACAGATAATTATTCAAGAGCAGAAGATAACTTCAAGAAATTTGAAAAGACAAAACAAAGTTTGAGAATATGTTTTACCATATATCAAACAAAAGGCCAGTATCATTCTGGATGAGTTTGTGAGAGCATGTTGAAGGCATCACTGCCATTATTCCAAAGATATCCCAGTTCAGTGCCAGCCTAAGCCACTCCTAGGTCCATATAGGACTCTAAGAAATCTTTATGCAAGAAACCAAGGAGAACGCAAATCAAACTATCATTTGTTAACAGCTAGCACTTATCCAAGCATTACTATTCCAAATGCAGTAAACATCTATTTAGAACACACAGCTTGGTCTCAAGGTCTTATTGGGTCCTCTTAATCTTCCTTGCCTCATTTTTTAGCACTTTGTTCCTCCTCATATAAGTGTTGAAGAACAGTCTCAGGAATAAGTACATAGAACAAGCAGGGTAACCAGGCATTAACAGTACACTGACTTGGTCTATCGATTCTCCTGTATGGAATCAGCAGAAATTGCAAAAAAGTGACCCCTTTGGCTTTGGGGTTTAAAACTCGAAGCTTTGAAGAGAGAAGGGAGCATGGGTTTTCATGCTTGTAAGGTACAATAATCTTACCTATGATTAATTGTAGCCCAATGAATAACAAGCACCAAGTGGACATAACAAATATTTCTCCCTCATGGAAAAGTGAATGACAAAGTGTGACAGCACTGGTATTGGGAAGATGTGGTAATTCTCTGTACTCTCAGAAGAACTAAGCTGATATCCAAGAACCCATTGTAAGAAAACTATAGACACCTTTGTTCTCACTAAATTCTGAGGCTACCCTTAATCAGAAATTGTGGGAATGTTATTTTTTATAATGACTCTACATTTAGAAGACTGTCTCTGCCATTGTTACTTGTGTGATCATGGACCATGGATGTATGTCTTAATCTATTAAGCTCATTCCCTCACCTAAGTTAATAACACTTCCCTTTTTGGGTTTGTAGCAAGCATTAAATGAGATGCAATAAGAAAACTCTATTTTATGTTATATTATAATGTCTCTCATTGAGAAATAATCTGAGTTCTAGATTTAATCCAGTGCCTAGCATAGAGTAAAAATTCAATGAAAGTATATTTTAGTCCTCTACCTTTCTTAAGAAAATATCAAATTTCTTCACAATATCTAATAACCACAATAGCAGCCGAACCATATTAGCAGAGGATAAACTACCCAAAGTCAAAAGCTTATACTGACACATCCCCACAGAACATTGAACAGACACGGGAGTCTTCTTTGAGAAAATCACACTGGCTATTTTTCTTTAGACAATATAGTTTTTGAGTAATTTCAGACTATACACCTTAGGGTCACTCTAAGAATTGTTCCTTATTTTCTATTTCCTATATGGATAACTAAGCCAGAAGATGCTTTTAATTTAACTTGCACATGTTACTTGCATGGACAAATATATATATATATATATGAGTCTCTAAGCTTCAGTCTTGTTCCCTACATATCTGCTCTCAGTTTCTGAGGATTTTGCAGAGAGTAGTATAAAAATGTATAAGACTGGTTTAGCCAGTTCACTCTCACACATTTCATAACTGACCAGACATGGTCAAACCCACATAAAAACCACTGCCCAAAGTCACCTTCTAATTCTCCGTGTGCTACTGAGGTTTCTAACCTGTTATTTGAGAATAACTGCTTTGATGGCATATTTAAATATATTTTTATGTTCAAACTTTGATCTTGGTTATAGCTAAGCCATGGAGTTGATGAACCCTGCTAGAACAAAGAGAACCAGTCATTTTCGGTTATAACTCACATTATATTGTGTTCTCCCAAGTAACAAAGAAATACAGTGACTCCTTTATTTAATGCATATTTGAGTGAAATGAGAAATACAGCAGTCCCTCCTGCAGCAATAAAGGCTAACCTATGTTTTATTACATGGACATAGCTCTATTTTTATTTAAAAGTAATATAAAGATGGCTGATGCACACTGGTTTCTGGGTTTTAACATTTCATTTCTCTTTAGTTACTACAGAAACTTAAAATCTGCAAAGTCGAACTGTCAGTGAAGCAACACATTCTTTTCTTATTCTTTCATAACTATTAAATGCATCTCACGTAGCAAAGCTCTTTTTCTCCCCCCAGAGAATCTGGCAGCCACAAGACTTAGCCTTACCAGTGTCTGTGGGTGTCTCTGCACAGCAGTCAAGTACTCAGAGAGAATAATGGAGAAGTCACTGATATGTTCCAGAAAATCAGTCTAGCAGCTCATCAAAACTTTGGCATAAAGAAAATTAATTTTGGAAACCTTTAAAGACTTTATTTAAACTCAATTTTTGGAGACCAAAAGGGAAATCATATTTTTTAAAATCTCATAGAAATGAGTTCCATGGTCCATTAAAATCTTTGTGCTGTTGTGTGATTCTTTTTTTTCCTAGTAAAATGCATTGCCCATGAATACATTTCCCCTCTATAGGTCTGTGAGAGAAAATAGAGGAAAAGAATGGGGGAGGGGGGACTAACGTTTGTTGGGTCCTGATGTTTTTCCAGGAAGATGATAACTCATCATATATGTTATCTTTTTCAACCTTCACCACAATCTTGGGGGAAAAAAAAATTGTGGAAGCAGCAGCACAGGGGTTATAGAATCAGCTTCACTTACGTTCATATCCACTCACCAGCCAAGTGACTGTCAAATGAGCCTCTCTGAGTTTCAGTTCCTTCTCTGTAATTGGGAATGAAAATAGGTCATAACATTGTTTTGAATATTAAAATGCACAACAAAATTCTTCGCAAAACGATGTGCACACAGCAAATACTCAGTATAGGGGAGTAAAATAAAATCTCGGTACTATTATTATTCATTCTGGAGCTTTAACAATTCCGCCTTAGAAGTGAGATAACTTGTCCCTACCACGAAAGTAGGTGGTAACGGAGCTATGGTTTAATTTTTTACCTCTCAAACTCCAAAGTCCATAAATTTAAATTACAAGAGTTTATTAAGAGTCAGTGCCTAAATTGCCTATGTGAAAAATCAAAGGGAATATTTTCATCCTATTTGGGAAAAAAAGGAAATATCGTACAATTATCTCTTCTCTTGTTTACATGTGAGGTGAATAATTCAGGTCTGTACTCTCGTAACTACCACATTTCACGGAATAATTGGAATATTTCCTGAAGAGAAGTGCGGATGACAGATGAATGAAAGGGAAGGATTATATTGAAAAATGGTACAATACCAAAAATGCCCATCTGGATGACAGGGGCTGTGAACAAGTAGTCCCCTTTAGAAGGACAAGGACAGGACAAAACTGATTATTATATTTAGTTCTCAGATGTTTGGAGGTTAAGTGATTTGCTCATGGTCGGGCAGCTGTTAGGTGAAGCAACTAGAATTTAAAAAGCATAATGTATCTTGCAATCTAAGCTACAGGTTTACTTATTTATTTATTGTTACATTGACAAATAAAATTGTTTATATTTATGCTGTACAACATGATGTTTTGAAGTGTGTATATATATATATACTTTGTGGACAGACTAACTCTATCTCATTAATACATGTATTACCACATGTAGTTAGCATTTTGGTGATAAGAACACTTCCGTTTTTGTGATAAGAACATTTCCGGTTTTCTTCACAACCTTATCAACATTTGTAATCTTTTGTGTTTTAGATAAAAGCCATTCTAATAAGTGTGAGGTGATATCTCATTGTGGTTTCAATTTGCGTTTCCCTGGTGGTTAGTGATGTTATAGCTGTTGGCCATTTATATGTCTTTTTATGCACATTTTTTGATTGGGTTATGTTTTCCTGCTACTGAGTTGAGTTCCTTACATCAGTTGGGTATTAACCCCTTATCAGATGTGGAGTTCACGTGTATTTTCTCCTATTCAGGACACTGTGACTTCACTGTGTTGATTGATTTCTTTGCTGTGCAGAAGACTCTTAGTTTGATGTAATCCCATTAGCCTATTTTTGCTGTTGTTTATTAAACTACAGATTAAAACAATGCAAATTACACTCTGAGAACCTTGTTTTTAATCGCAGTAAAAAATATATTTGTTCATATGTCAAAAACAAACAAGCAAATCTATTGAAGAAAATCTATGTATTTTTGTAAGACGTAATCCTAGTGGCATTAAAAAAAAAAATCTATTCTAGGCCACAATTTTAAAAATTCTCAAATTAAGGGCTCGGTGCCCGTATCTCAGTGGTTAGGATGCTGGCCACATGCACCAGGGCTAGTGGGTTCCAACCCAGCCCAGGCCTGCTAAACAACAATGACAACTGGGCACTGTGGTGGGTACCTGTAGTCCCAGCTAGTGGGAGGCCAAGGCAAGAGAATTGCTTAAGCCCAACAGTTTGAGGTTGCTGTGAGCTGTGAGCTGTAATGCCATAGCACTCTACTCTACAGAGGGTGACATAGTGAGACTCTGTCTCAAAAAAAAAAAAAAAGCAAGTTGTCAAATTAGGGACTGTAGTATATGATGCTTTTCTTATTTTTATTTAAAATGACAAAGCTCAGACAGCAATGCTTGTAATTGTCTGGATCCCAGATCACATGGTCATGTTTCTTGTTTCCATCAGCTGCATAAGGAAGGTCCACTGCCTGGAATATCTTCTATCCTTCTCTGCTTGCCTGTTGGCAAATTGACTATGACAATTTTAAGCTCAGTTCAGATATAGCTTCCTCCAGAAAAATTTCCCTGGACAACGTCCCTGCATTGCTAATTGTTCTTTTCACTGGGAAATATCTGTTCCTTGTATAAATTTACATTTCATTATCATAAGGTGGATTATCTTATTAAAATGTCTATCTTCCCTGCCTTGTTGAGCACAGGCACTGTGTCTTAGCCACTTTGAATGCATCACATTTAGATGTGTCTTCTAGTATATAGGAGACCACCCATAATTTTATCAATTAAATTACACAGAAACTACAAAATTAACATTTTATTTAAGTCTAATTAAAAAGACATAATTCCTTAATGGAATTATAAAATATTGATATTATGATATTATGAAATATGAGTTAGGAGATTCATGAGTATTAGTATCCAAAGACACTCATAATGAGATATAAAGAGATTATGAAATACGGTTATGAGATACTATGAATTATGATTTTATGATGGAATAAATGAGATATGATGGAATCCAGAGAGAAATGTATCCATATCTTCTTCTCTTTTACAATGACTGCAATAATATCTTGTGTTTGGGGGAAGATTTCTAAGTACACTTTATCCAATTGCAGTATTCACTTTACAACTGGATTCTTAAGCTTACAACTAGCCATTTACCACTTCAAATACAGTCTGCCCTTCAACGAACCAGAGATCAAGGGCACAGATGCCTTTATGGCACTGAAAATCTGTATATAACTTTTGACTCCCCCAAAACATAATTACTAGTAGCCTACTGCCGACTGGAAGCCTTCCTGATAATGTATATAGTTGGTTAACACATATTCATATGTGTTATGTACTCTATTCTTACAATAAAAGCAGCTGGAGAAAAGTTATTAAGAAAATCATATGACAGAGAAAATATATTTACATTCCTTAAGCAGCAGTGGATCATCAGCCATAGGTTCTTCTCCCTCCTCAAGTTCATGCTGAGTAAGCTGAGAAGGAGCGGGAGGAAGAGAAGGAGTTGGTCTCATCGTTTCGGAGGTGGCCGAGGAGGAAAGTGGACCCACACTGTTCAAACCTGTGTTGGTCTAAGGTCACCTGTGCTATAATAAAGGCATTATTTTGAATCTATTTGTATTTACTACGTAAAATGTTAAACCTCCAACTCCACTCGCATTCTTTAAACTTTAGACAATTCTAAAGTAACTAATCTGAAAGCAGACTTATTAAAACAGAGACTCTCTTGAAGAATTATATTTAATAATTTCCAACTAATAACCAGTATGCCAGGGAATTTGTAGTTAGAGTATGTAATACTCTCTCCTTGTTTCTTGATACTTTTGGTTTGTGACTCGGATATGAAAAGCACTTTTGACAAAGATCACGGACTATACATGCAAATTAGTGTTGCCCTTAAGCTTAACTGCATCTCTCAGGCTGTGCTCCCCAAGTAAATAACAAAAAGAAGCTAAATCATCTACAAAGCTAACAAGAAATACTCCCCAGCCCATCTGACATTTCAGTACAAATACCACTTAGGAAACCAAAAATACACCTGGGTAAAATTGCCGAACATTTGAAACTCGCAAGGTTTTCTGTCAAGACTTTCATTTTGCAGTGACTTCTGATTTCTTAAAAACATATATCAGCCTTTATTCTCCTTTGAAAGCATCATTGTTACTTTAGACATCCGCTTAAGAAGATCCTTGGCACGGGTGGGAAGGCTGTGTGCTTTGTCTGAATTGTATTTCACTGACCTCCTGGTGCTTCCACTATTTCACACAGCTGGCTCTCTCCTCTGTGTTCCCTGAGAGTGTGAAACTGGAAAAATGTAATGGCCATCCGGGTACAGGAGCCCCACTGTGAAAATTCTGGTCCTTCTCACAATATCCATCAGGACAAATTGGTTTTCTGGCAGGACATTCTGAAAAGTAGACATTAGTAGAGTTGCTGATGTGTTGGGTAATTCTCTATGTATGCGCCTCTGATGCTTCTTTGATTGGCAAGTTCTGTCAGATTTGTTCGTTGGCCATACATAGTTTTAGAATCATCAGAGTCATTTCTGAGCCACCTCTAGTTTATGTAGTATATACTATTTAGTGGAAACTTTATTTCCCTCCTGTTGCTGATTATATTTCTGACAAACTGGTACAGCTTACCATTCCATGCACATTTCAAGAAACTCATTGTCTTATCTCTGTGTCTAATGGAAAATCTGGCAGTAACTAAGAGTAGGCGACTTGGGAATTGACTCCCTTCTCACATTTGTTCCTTCATTCATTCATTTAGCATTTTTGAGGCAACCTTACCTTCCAAACGTAGTGTTAGGAGCTGTGAGAGGTGCACATGATGTAGATATAACATACGTAAATACACACACAAGATTTAAATAGACATAATCACATAGATAGATAGATACTCCATGTAATAGAAGTGGTAAAATGATTTGGCGAATAGATTAAAGGCCTCAGGAGGGGAGGTTGTGATTTTATCCACAAAATCATAGTGGTTTAGCAATTCCAGTGGGGGGTGACAATCCCCTGGATTTTTCATCCTCCAGTATAACCATATTCCCACACATTGTTCCTTGTGGTTTAATTCAAAATGAAATTCTGACCCATGACACAATATGGATGAACCTTATGCTACATGGAAGAAGCCAGTCACAACAGATGCCGTATTGCATGACTTCATCTACATGTGATGTTCAGAACAGGCAAATCCATCCAGAAAAAAGCAGATTAGTGGCTGCTGAGGGCTGGTGGAAAGGAGGAATGGGGAGTGACCACTAATGGATGAGGTAAGGAAAATATTCTAGAATTAAACAGTGGTGGTTATTGCACAACTCTGTGAATATACTAAAATGTATTGAACTGTACACTTTAAATAAGTGAATCATATGGTATGTGAATTGCATCTCTGTAAATCTGATAATGCACACACACAGAAAAACATACATCAATGCATTATAAAGAAGTTTTAAAATCCTTTATTTCAAATTCTTAATTCTCAGTACTAACACCTTAAAAGTTTTAAAGGGGGAAGAGAATGACAAGATGACTGAATACGGATACTAGTCACCAGATCATCCCCCAAAGAAGAAAAGTTTCAAGTGAAAAAACATAGCCCAAGTTTAATTCTGAGGGAAGAGTGGCAGAACCCACCAGAGATCCTATGTGAAGAAGTTACAGAGCAGAATAAGAAAGAGTGAGATTTTGGCAGAGACTGACTTTCAAGGAATTTGTAGTCCCATGGAAAAAGTGGATGAAGGCCTTTCTATTTCCTGCTTGCACACCTGCAGCTCACTGATGCTGCCTAAACTGCCTGTGAGTCCCATCGCCCTTAGGAATGTGAGCACTGTTGCTGCCAGGAAACTGGTACTTCTTACAATAGAACACCAGGTTGTTAGTCTGCTCAGGGCCACTTCCCCCAACCACAGACCTGAGCCAAGGCGGCAGGTGCCACATTGCTTATTCTCCCATCAGGGGCCTTCAGTCCTGCCCAGGAAGCCTTGACCCTTCAGTTTTCTCATCACTGGACCCCACCCAAGTACCCTCTAACACCAGCTTAGACCATGATGACCTTGAAAGTCCACAATGACACAGAGAAGCTGCAGATTTTTTGAAGTTTGGTGCCATAGGGAAGGCTGTCTCTGGGGAAGAGAAGGTTCCCTGAGCTACAGAGCCTTTGGGGGCAAGTGAAAGCACAGCATGGGATCTCCATGAGATCAGAAGTCATCCGCACCCCTCCCACTGGAGATGTGGGTACAGAGGGGAGTTTGTTAGACAGGAGAGTTCCTACCCTAGAACAAAGCAGCTCCAGAGCCTGGGAAGGGACATGGCACTGCCCTACTCCCCAGCACATGCTGCTGCAAATGCATCCATGTCTTTTCTTAGGAAAGTTTAGTGCAGGCATGCTGCAGGACAACTGGTCGCCAGACTGTAGGAAGGGGCACAATCTGTACTCTCCCTACCTGGGCTTGGCATGGAGAGTGTGGCTCATTTTGCTCCCTTCACAAATAGGCAGCATTTTTGCAGCTTTCCTGCTTAGCCCTTGGGTCTCTACATTAGTGAATCCACAGTGCACAGTTCCCGGCATGCACTGCAATGGCCACAGAAGGTTGGTGGATCCCAGATGAACTGTGTGATCTCCAGGGTTTGAGCACGCCAAGCTGCTTTCAGGTGAGAGGAGAATGCAGCATGCTGGGAGTGGGGTTGGGGTCAGGGACACCCTCAGGACAAAGGGGACAAGAGCACCATTGTCTTGTCATCCTCCTCCCTCACTTGACCACTATTGCCAGTGCAGCTGGCAGTACCTGCCTGGGCTAGCATGGATGTCCCAAGGCACAGTTAAGCCAGGGCACTTAAGAGTGGCTGCCACACCTCTGATAGTGTGCCCAGCACACCTAGGCTTCCATAGAGAGTGGATTCCACACCTTCCCCTTTAGAAACCTATAGTGGACCCAGGGGCATTCGCACCCTGAGCACCCCATACACTGGTCCTCCCTGGGGCTGTCTGCCTGCTGCTTCTACGGAGTGGGACTTACCCTGACCACTCTGTGTGTTGACCTGCTGTGAGTGCTTGGCAGGCAGCATTGGATCAGCCTGCTTTTCCTCATTAGAAAATGGTTAGAGTTCGAATTTAGAGGACTAGAAGACAGGTCCACAGGTCTGATTCTATACCCCTAGGACCCAACTACACCATTCAGGGGAGAGGAGCAGAGGATTATGAACTGATATCAAGTGGGGAGTGAGCCCACACAGGCAGAACTTGGAGGAAAGTGGGTCAGTACTGCATAGAACTGAGAGGAAAGTGTGGGTTGGGTCAGTACTGCATGGTTACCTTTCAGCTGGTCTGGTGGGTATGGCTGAAACTGGAGGCCAGATATCAGAGAGAGATCCTCTAGACAAGAGAAGTGGGCGTGGACCAAAACCCACTGGACTGAATTCTAGACTGCCCCACCCTCACAAGCACCCCCATCCCTCCCTAGAGGCTTTCCCTAGTGGCCTGGGAGCCACTCCTGACCCCTGTTAATACAGCACTGTGTCTACCCGTGAGGAGCCCAAACACAGCTCTCCCAAGCCAGGCCCATGCTCCCATCTACCCCGGTGGTGGCAGAGCACAAGATGGGGTCCCCTGGGAGCTCCAGGGCCTCTTGCACTCTCTGGAATATTTCAGTGTATCTCCTTATTGACAAGGGCTGGGAACAGGTCCCACGGTCACCACTGTTGCTGGATCTCTCAGGTGAGCTCTACCTGCTGAAAGAGAAGTTAACCTGTACAGATTATCACAGCATTTACTGATTCAATCATGCAGAGCTTGGCTGACCCTTACCCATTATCACCACCTAGTGACCTGGAGTTAAAGCTGGATTTCCCAAGACAATTCATACTGTTAGAAGTCCAGTGAGCTGGGGAAAAAGATAAAATTTCAAAGACCTCCATCTCCCTCCTTGACAGAAGTAAAGAAATCTGCCCACATCCATAGTACAATACTGCTACAGCCTACAAATAACTTAGCTGCCAGGCTAAGTCCATCAACAAACAAGAAGTGACAGCCTCTCCAGATGAAAAGGAATTAGTACAAGAACTATGGTGGTATGAAAAATCAGAGTGAATAGACACTCACAAGGAGTCATACTAGCTCTTTAGCAATGAACCAAAAATGAATAAAAATGCTGAAATGACAAATAAATACTTCAAAATATGGACTGTAGATATCCAAGAGAAAATGGAAAACCAACTTAAAGAAACCAGAAAAGTCATTCAAGAAATGTTCAGATCAGTTAGGGTTCATTTTATATATATAGGAGCTTTTAAGAACTGATAGAGGTCATCTACAACAAACGCACAGCCAATATCATACTGAATGAGGTAAAATGCAATAATATCCACTTACTGGAACTGGAACAAGTAAGGATGTCCATCATGGCCTCTGCTATTCAACATAGTGCTGGAAGTTCTAGCCAATGCAATCAGGCAGGAGAAAGATCAAGAGTATCAAAATGGACACAGAGGAGGTTAAACTCTCTCTCTTTGCTGAGAATATGATCTTATAATTAGAAAATCCCAGGGAATAAACCATCAGTCTCCTGGAAGTGATCAAGGAATACAGTAATGTCTTGGAATACAAAATCAATGTCCACAAATCAGTAGCTTTCATATATTTCAATAACAGTCAAACTGAGAATAAAATCAAAGACATAATACCCTTTACAATAGCTTTAAAGAAAATGAAATACCTGGGAATTTACCTAACAAAGGATGTGAAGGATCTTTACAGAGAGAACTATGAAATCCTGAGAAAAGAAATAGCAGAAGATCTTAAGAAATGGAAAACACACGATGCTTATGGCTGGGAAGACTCAACATTGTTAAAATGTCCATACTTCCCACAGTGATCTATGGATTTAATACCATCCCATGAAAGTACCAATGTCATACTTTGAAGAACTTGAAAAAATAGTACTTCAATTCTTATGGAACCAGAAAAATCTCCAAACATCCAATGCAATTCTATGGATTTAAAAAAAATCTTGAGGCATCATGTCATCAGATATTAGGTTATAGTATAAGTTCTCCATGATCAAAATAGCATGGTACTGGCACAAAAATAAAGATATAGATCTATGGAATATAATAGAGAACCTAGAGATAAACTCGGACATATATAGCTATATGATCTTTGATAAATCAAAAAAAAAGCATATACAATAAATGGCTGAGAGAACTGGTTTACCAGTTTATGGCAGATTAAAACTGGAACTGCACCGCTCACCACTTACAAAAAATTGACTTTTGCTGGATCAAAGGTTTAAATTTAAGACACAAAACAATAAAAATTCTAGCAGAAGGTATGGGGAAAAGATTTTATGAAAACCCCTTTGGTAGTTATACCAAAATTGCAGCAACACCAAAAATAAATGAATGGGGAATGATCCAACTAAAAGGCTTCTGCACAGTGAAGGGTACAACAATTAACACAGACAGACAACCTTCAGCATGGGAGAAGATATTTCCATGTTACAAATCTGACAAAGGGTTGATAACTAGAATCTACAAAGAACTCAAACTAATCAACAAGAAAAGAGCAAACAATCTCATTTATCACCAGGCAAGAGACATGAGCAGAACTCTCTCTGCAGAAGATAGACAAATGGCCAAGAAACACATGGAAAAATGCTCATCATCCCTAATTATCAGACAAATGCAAATGAAACTCCCTGAGGTATCATCTAACCCCAGTGAGAATAGTCCACATCACAAAGTCTCAAAGCTGCAGATGCTGGTATGGATGTGAAGGGAACACTTCTATAGTGCTGGTAAGACTGCTAACTAATACAGCCTTTGTGGAAAGAAGTATGGAGAATCCTCAAAGAACTAAAAGTAGACCTTCCATTTGATCCTGCAATCCCATTACTAGCTATCTACCCAGAAGAACAAAAAAATCACTTTACCATAAGGACATTTGCACAGGAATGTTCACCGTGGTTCAATTCATAATTTCCAAAATGTAGAATCAACCCAAGTGCCCATCAACTCATGATGGGATTAATAAACTGTGGTACATGTGTACCACAGACTACTATTCAGCCACAAAAAAAATAGAGACTTTGCATCTTTTGTACTAACCTGGATACAGTTGAAAAGCATTCTTCTTAGTAAAGTTTCATAAGAATGGAAAAGCAAGTGTACAAAGTATCCCATAATAATATAAAACCAATAGACAAACAGCTAAACCCCTACATAAGAGAAAAAGAAAATTAAATTCAAGATGGGGGAGGGGAGGGGGATATAGGCAAGAAGGGAAAAGGGAGAGGAATTAGTAAACTCTTACCTAACGGACACAGTGTAAGGGTATACAGTTCACCCCTGGGTGAAGGGCTCAACTACAAGTTGAACTTTACCTAAGAAATGCAAACAATGTAACCTTAATTATTATGCCCTTATAAAAAACTGAAATTGAAAAAAAATGAAAAAAATAGATCAAAGACACAGATATATTTTTAAAAAAATAAACATTTCTGAAAATGAAAATTTTATTTAGAGAAATAAAAAGCACAGTGGAAGATTTAAAGGATAGACTAGACCAAATAGAATAAAATTTTATAGTCTGAAGGCTTTTGAATCAATCCAGTCTGTCAAAAATAAAATAGGAAAAAAACCAAGTGAAATGAATAAAACCTCTGAGAACTATGAGATTATGAAACTACCCAAACATAAGAATCATAGATAACCGTGAGAGAGAAGAATACAAATCAAGAATCTTGGAAAACCTATTTGAGATAATAATGAAGAAAAATTTCCCTGGTCTTGCTAGAGATTTAGACATCCAGATACAAGAAGTCAATGCACCCCTGGGAATCTTTGTACAACAGACATTGCCAAGACAGACTGGCTGAGGGAGGAACTCCTACAAGTCATGAGATGAATGATAGACCACTCGCTATACTAGATTAACAAAGAGAGGGAGAGAGAGAAAGAGAAAATTGAGATCAACACAATGAGAAACGAAAAAGGAGACACTGCAATTGATGCCACAGAAATACAAAAGATCATCTCAACTACTATGCTCTCAAACTAGAAAAACTAGATAAAATAAGTGAAGTTTTAGAAACACATAAACTCCTAAGATTGAATTAGGAAAGAAACAGAAATCCTGAATAGACCACTAAGGAATAGCGAAATTAAATCAGTAATAAGAATAAGAAAGAAAGAAATTGCATCCAAATTAGAAAAATAAAAAAGCCCTGGATCAGAATAATCCACAGCCAAATTCTTCCAAAGAATTGGAACCTCTGCTACTAAAATTGTCCCAAGAGATCAAGAAGGAGAGACTCTTCCCTAACTCATGAAGTCAGCACCACCCAGGAAAGGAAACAACAAAAAAAGCAAACTGTAGACAAATATTCCTGATAAATATAGATGCCAAACTTCTCAACAAAATCCTAGCAAACTAAATCCAAAAGCACATCAAAAACATAAATCACCATATTCAAGTGATTTTCATCCCAGAAATGAAAGGATAGTTTAACATGCAAATCAATAAATATGATTCATCACATAAACATAATTAAAAACAAAAACTCTATCATCATCTCAAAGGTTGCAGAAAAAGCATCTGGTAAAACACAGCACCATTTCATGTTAAAAACCTTCAACAAACTAGAAGGAACATTCCTCAAGGTAATAAAAGTCATATATGACAAACCAGCAACCACCATTGTATAGAATGAGTTAAATTAGAAATCATTCCCTCTAAGAACTGGAACAAGATAAGAATGCCTGCTTTCATGACTTCTATTCAAATTAGTATCAGAGGTTCCAGCCAGAGCCATCAGACAAAAGGAAGAAATAACTGGCATCCAAATTAGAAAAGAGAAGGTTAAACTATGCTGATTTGCCAATGATATAATCTTATATCTAGACAATCCCAAGGACTCCTCCCAAAGACTCCTGCAATTGTTGAATGAATTCAGTAAGCCTTGGGTTACTAAATTAATGTATACAAATCAGTAGCATTTCTATATGCTAATAAAAGGCAAACTGAAATTCAAATCAATAGCTGTAAAAATACATATATAAGAATATACTTGACCATGGAGGTTAAAAATCTCTACATGGAGAACTGTAAAACACAGATGAAAGAAATTGCAGATAACACAGCAAATGGAAAAATAGCCCATGCTCATTGACTACAACAATCAGTATTATTAAAATGTCCCTACTGCACAAAATAATTCAGAGTTGATACAATTCCCAACAAAACACCAACATTATATCACAGAATTAGAAAAACAATACTAACTTTCATAAAAAATGAAAAATTCCCAAATAGTAAAAATATTTCTAAGCAAAAAGAATAAATTTGGGGGCTTAATATTACCTGCTGTCAAACTATACTACAAGGCTATCATAACGAATACAGCATGGTATTGTTATAAAAGTAGACAAATACATTAACGGGACAAAATAGAGAGCCTGGAAATAAACCATATGTCTACAACCAACTTATCTGCAACAAAGCACACAAAAAACTACACTAGGGAAAAGACGCCCTATTCAATATATTGTGTTGGAAAAATTGCACAGAAAAATGTCAAAGAACAAAACTATATCCTTGTATCTCACCATGTACAAAATTTAACTCAAAATGGATGACAGGCTTAAATGTAAGACCTAAAATCATAAACATTCTTGAAGAAGCCCAGGAAAGACCATTCTTGACACGACCCTATGCAAAGAATTTGTGACTAAGACCCCAAGAATAAATACAACAAAAACAAAAATAAATAAATGAGATTTAATTAAACTAAAAAGTTCCATCACAGCAAAAGAAATAATCTATAAAGTAGATAGACACCCTATAGAAAGGGGGAAAATATTTGCAAAGTGTATATCCAAAATGGACTAATGTCCAGAATCTATATGAAACCCTAACAAATTACCAAGGAAAAAAGTATTTAAAAGAGGGAAAAATACAGGAACATTTCCAAAAGAAGATACAAATGATTAAACATCACTAATCATCAAATTAAGTGCAAATTAAAGCTACACTGAGATACCACCTTACCCCTGTTGCAATGACTATTATTAAAAAGTCAAAAAAAGGTAAATACCTTGTAGATGTGGAAAAAGGGAATGTTTATAAACTGTTGGAGTGGGGTTTAACTAGTATAGTCACCATGGAAAGCAGTAAGGAGATTCTTCAAAGAAGTAAAAGTAGACCTACCATTGGGTCCAGCCATCCTACTGGTGAATATTGCCTAAATGAGATGAAGTCATTTTACCAAAAAAAGACACCTACACTTAAATGTTTATCACATCACAATTCATAATTGCAAAGATATGGATCCAACCTAAATGCTGACATACATATGAGTAGATAAAGAAAATGTGATACACACACCCACACACCACACACACAGACTGTGGAATACTACTAAGCCATCAAGAATGAAAGAATGTCTGTCTTTTGCTGTAATTTGGATGGAACTGGAGGCCATTATCCTAAGTGAAGTGTCTCAGAAAAGGAAAAACAATACTGCATGTTGTCACTTATAAGTGGGAGCTAAGGGACAGATGTGCATCATCACACAGTGTGGTATAATGGTCATTGCAGACTCAGAAATGAGGAGAGTAGAAGCAGGTAAGGGATGAAAAATTACCTATTATGTACAATGTACACAATCAGGATGACAGGTATGCTGAAATCCCTGACTTCAGCACTACAACTCATCCATGTACCAAAAAACAACTTGTTCTCCACAAATCTATTGACATAATTAAAAAATAAACTTTTTCTTTAATTTTAAGAAATGTGAGCACTTTTGAAATCAATTTAAGCAGTTAACTAGAAAAAACAAATAAATTTTATAACTTGTATAATGAAATAAAAAATTTAACAAATATTGTGGTTAAAGTTAGTTAAGTCACATGCTTTAGATCTCAAAATTAGACTAGAGTCTAATTATGTAATTATGTGCTAATGTATTTTCTATTTAAATATGAAAAGTAAGCTGCCAATATTCACTGACAAATTATAAGGTGCCTCTTTCACTTACGCCTGCTTCTGTAGTTTCTCAAACCTATGTAAGTAAATGTGTAAACATTGGTTATATGGAATGCCAGGAATTGTCTAGAAAAGCAAAATGCCTAGAAAAACAAAACAATAAAATATGCACACCATCTCTCAAGTTTCTAAAGTACAAATAAGGCTTTATTTTATTAAGGTTCAGTTTTGTTTTGCAGACAAATGGGTATTCATTTACATAAACAGTCCATTTATTCCAGTGTTTATCCATGCGTATGTGCTCCCTGCAAGCATTAATTAAGTATAACTATGTTTCATATATTCTCTTCTACACTACAGAATTCAATAACGAGTCACCATCTTGGAGACACTTACAACCTAATTAAACTATTGCTACCAAATGAATCAGTAGTGATGACAACATAAATGTCAATCCTTTTCTCAAACAAAAGACTCGTGAGTGTATCATATTATTGTCTGTCATCTCCAAAGAACATTTTTGTCTTATATATGACGTTATTCACATGTAAAACAGAAAAATCCACCTCAGAAATGATTGGTTAATCAAGTCACAACCAATCTTTTATTGTAAAGGGGTCAACTACCTTTGCCCTGCCCTTCAGTCATTATCAGAAGGCAAAGGATCTACATGACCAAAAGTCATTAAAAAAAAATCAGAACCAATATTTTAATCATCCAAGGAATTACTCTTCCCATGATGACTTTCTGAATTACGCCCTTTCATTTATACCTTGACTAAGATTATAAACCAATTGCCAAATATTTAATCTTCACAGAGACATGTCTCTGGATATCAAGATGCTTTTCTCTGTTTTTAGTTTTCACTTTAATAATTGAAAGACACACAGTTGTCTTAGGTATGACTTCTTTACACTCATCCTACTATCGTTTTCTCAGCTTTTTGAATCTATCAGTGAATGTCTCTTGTCCAGTTTGGGAAGTTTCCAGCCATTATTTCTTTGAATAGTTTTTCAGTCCTACTCATCTTTGTTTTCCTCTTTTGCTGTAACTCTGATAACAAAAATGTTAAAACCCTTATGATAGTCCCCCAAGTCTAAGGCTGTTAGTTTTTATTTTGTGTGTTTTTCTCTCTCTTGTTAATATTGAACAGCTTCTATTGTTCTGTCTTCCAACTCATCAATCCTGCCCTCTGCTCACTCTGTTCTGCTGTTGAGCACCTCCATTGAGCTTTTTATTTTGGTGTTTGTATTCTTCAGTTCTAAATTTTCCATCTGGTTTTTCATTAGGTCTACTATTTCTTGGCTGAGACTATATCTTTGCTGAAGCTTTCTATTTTCTTCATTTGTTTCAACTGTGTTTATCATTGCTTGCAGAAGAATTTTTACTGTGGTTACTTTAAAATCTTTACAAATAACTCTGCCATCTCTGTCACCCCACATGAGCATCTACTGATTATCTTTTCCTATTTATTTTGATATCTTCTTGGTCATCCTTCTTGGTATGATGAGTGACTTTTGATTAAAACCTGGACGTTGTTATTTTGTGTTTGGGGACTCTAGATCATATTCCAACCTTCTGTTTTAGCGGGTTTCCTTGGGCCCCACTGGAGTAGAGGAAGGGGGGATGGGCTCTGACCTGGTACTGCTGGCAGAATTATAAATCCTGATTCCCCATTGGTTTCTGTTGACAGTCTCTCCTCCTAGCTGTGCAGTGGTGGGAGTTCTAGCTCCTTGGTGACCTCCAGTGACACACAGTGACTTCATTACTGCTGGGCAATAGTAAAGTCATGACTGTTTGTCAGACCTCACCTGACACCAGGGTGTGAGAGGGGCCCTTCATAGCTGCAAGGCAAGGATGGAGGGGCGGGGCCACCATATGTTTCACCCTAATGGGATTAAACACTAGATTCCCTGTTTGGTCTTTTCTGACACACCTGGCAGGGAGGTTTAAGAGCATAAGGGTGTAAATCGAGGCTCTCTACCTTGTTGGTAGGAGTAGAGATACTTCAGTATTATTTTTCCTGATTTTTTTGTTCATTTGTTCTTGTTTAGCTGGAGTACAATATTATCTAAAAGTTTTCTGTCTTGCCCAGCAGCCACTTGTTCTCTGCTGGAGAGAACAGGCTCTTGTCAGCATGTTTTGCTTTCATCTGCACTCTTTGTCATTCCTGTGTTGCTGGTTTCTTCAGCTGCAAGCCTAGGGTTTATGAACCAAACATAAAGCCCAGGGAATCCACCACTCCTTTGTTCTCTAGGTCTCAATATCACTAGCCTGCTTTCTTCTCTACGCCTCTTAGAGTCTTTTCATATTTGTTTTACGTGTATCATCCAGATTATTTTAGTGGTACACTACCTAGTGACAGGAATAGAGAAAAGTACAGGTAAACCATCTTCTGGGAACTCAATCCTGAATTCTGAAAACACAGTTGGCCCCTCCACATCCTCAGGTTCAGCATCCGTGAGTTCAACTAGCCACCCATTGAAAATATGCCCAACAAACCCCAGTAAGGAATAAAAACACAGCAATGCACAACAATAAAAAGTCTAAAAGTGATATAACAGCTATTTACATTTCTTAGGCACTATAAGTAATATAGAGTTGATTTAGAGATTCCAAGAGATAATTGTATTTTAAAATAACATAAGCTTAAGAAATTTGAAAAATATATGTGATTCTTTTGCAATTATAAGGGAAGATACATTTACTTTGACACAGTACTTTTTAAAATTCTTGAAAGACAATACTAAAGCTACAGGGCACAGTGAAAAATATATTGTACCAGGATAGAATGATATGCTCTACACTCAACTTCGGTAACTATGAAAAGACTGTATTTGTAGTACAGTCTGTATGTATCACCACAAATAATGTGGCCCAAATAATACAAACTTTCTATGAAGAATTGCAAAAGCAAAAGGGAATAGGCAAGCCAGCCCAATTATAATACCTACAAACAGGGTGACTAAAAGGAAGGTTTATAATAAATAGAGGAAAATTGAGACATTCCCTCAAAAGACAATAAAGAATAACTCAAGTAGTTGAATGCTAAGGGTTTTAATACTCTAGAAAATTTAAAAATACATTATCACTCCCATTCTCTAATTTCAAGCTTTCTGCTTTTGTTCAATGACTGCAAATGGATTGGTTAAAACAAAATTGGACAAAATGTTGAGTTGGTTAAAAATAAATTTTCCCAATCACTGGTTTTCATATAATTGTAATTTTGAAATAACATGACATAGTTGTGCATTGACTTCTATGATTTAAACATTTTCCCATTTTAAAAAGTTTGATAAGTTCCTATTATTTGCTTTGAATTTCTAAATAATTTTAAATGCATTTTAGTCATAACTGTATTCTCGGTTTGATTAGCATTTCTTCAAAGAGTTTGTCCATTTTCTATGTCCATTATCCTCAAAAACTTTGGTTGACGTTTTCTCAACACACAGTAATATTTTTAAATTTTATGTGCTTATACTGATTTTTGTCAAGTTGATAAATTGCCATTTTCTAAGTTATTTTGGTTAAAAATATTCAAATTCATTTTCAAATGGCCAGGCAAACCTTACATTGGGCCAGATTTTATTAAGTATTTTTTATTTTGTATTTCTTTTACATTTAGGTAGTCTTTACATGAAGCAATCATTGCCACTCCAAAATCAGACAGCATCTATATTTGATGTTTTTGTGTTGTAAGATTTGTATCCACCCTAAAAAGCATATGTAGTCTCTGCAGATTCATCGGAGAAAATAATGGTGGGCTTATATTGATCAGTAAAGTAGACAGACATGTTATACCTTTCAGCATGCCAGCATCCCTTCCTTGGTAAGGTTGTATTTGCCCAAACATATGGTAACCCTCACAATAAATAAACATTTAACACACGAGGACCAAGCATAAATCCATTAACCACTACATTACCCACTTTTATTTTAAGATTATAATTTGGGTTGAGTTCAGAATTTTCAATATAAAGTCAAGACAATACTTCCCTATAATGATACGTTAAAAAAAAGAAGAAAAAATGCCAACCAAAAAATCAACTGTTATGTATGTAATCCATATTGCATAGGGCATAGATTGGTGAGAGAATGTGAAATCATTGTAGAAAACTAATAACCAATTAAACTAAATTGGTAAGTAAAAATTAAATCATTTGCATTCCACATAAATTATTAAAATTCAGAAAAATTTTCAATAATCAGAGA
>CAUYQV010046740.1:0-16448 GCA_963574575.1 Galagoides demidoff
AACTGAGAAAATGACATGAAGGCTGTGTTGATCAGTTTGATGGAAGTATTTCAGATTGCATGTGAAAACCCCACACTGTACCCCAGAAGGGCATTAATGTACATAGTTACCATTCAATAAAATTAAAAAAAAAAAAAAAGAGGGAAATTCTGATACAACTTGAACGAACCTTGAAGACATTCTGCTCAGGGAAATAAGCCAGTCATGAAAGACAAATACCGTGTGATTCCACTTTTAAGGATATTTGAGTTGACAAATTCATAGAAACGGAAGTAGGGTGGTAGCTGTCAGGGGCCGGAGTGAAGGAGAAATGGAGAGTTTATGGATACAGAGTTTCAGTTTGGGAAGATGAAAATGTGTTGGAAATTCTTTACCCAATCATGTGAAATACTTAATTAACACTACTGAACATTTAGAAATAGTTAAGACAGTAAATTTTATGTGTTTTACTACAGTGAAAGATTATAAATTTAGTTAAGAAACCCCCACACGTTTATAATCTCAGAGTTTCCACAGGTCAGGATTCCAAGCATACCTTAGCTGGGTCCTCTGTCTCAGAAAACTGGAACTGAGACGTCAGTTAGGCTGCCTTTCATCTGGAGGCTCAGCTGGGGAAGAGCCCATTTCCAAGCTCATTCAGGGTGTGGGCAGACTTCATTTTCTGGGGCTCTCTAACAAAGGCCCCTGTTTTCTTACCAGCTGTTAGCTGGGTGCTACCCTCAACCCCTAGAAGCTAAGCAGCTCCTTGTCAGGTGGCCCTCTCCACAAGAACTCAGAGGTTATGGCAGGGCAGTGGCTCATACCTGTAATCACTCTGGGAGGCCGAGGCTGGAGGATTGCTTGTGCTCAGGAGTTCAGGACCAACCTGAGCAAGAATAAGACCCCATCTCTAAAAATAGAAAAAAACTAGCTGAGCACCTGTAGTCCCAGCTATGCAGGAGGCTGAGGCAGGAGGATCAACTGAACCAAGGAGTTTGTGAGCTGGGATGCCCCAGCACTGTAGCCTGGGGCAGCAGTGAGACCCTGTCTCAAAAATAAATAATAAATAAATAAGAACACAGGGGTTCAACTTCTTTGGATGTAAAAGATGGCCTCTCTCCAGGCTTCTGCGTGTCTTATAGACGGTAACCTGACCAAGGGACTGCCATCACATCACCTTTGCCCGTTTCAACTGGTTAGAAGCAATTCAAGGCCCCTCCCACATTCAAGAAAAGAAGATTATCCAAGGTTGTCACTCTTTAAAGGAGTGTCAGCCACAATCGTCAACCTGGCGCTACAGATGAGAAAACTGATACTTAGCAAGATCAGGTGGCATCAAGGACACGCCGTGAGCAACAGGCTGGTCGGGGCCTCTAGCTGGGACTTGTGAGTGCAGTTCCCGGGTGTCATTGGTTCCACATGATTAGCGGCATTAAAAGATAAACTTAGGCACGTGATCAATATTCAAGCGATAGAAAAAGGAAATCTACTTCTCACACTTGCTAAGCTGGCAATTTGCCTAGAGAGTTATTTTTCACATTTGTTCTCACTTGGTGATGCTGACAGGGTATTTGACTGTCGTGACCATCTCGGCTAACGTAAAAGAGATCAGTGTTCTTCAGAATGTACGTTTTCTGTTAGAACATCTGAATGACAGGAATGAAGGGTGGGCAGATGCCCGCTCCTCAGTAAAAAGATCAAATACCACCTCTCAGGGAAAAATGCCACCAGAGAAAACCACGTGCCTTTGTTTGTAAATTAAGTACAAGATCCTCAGCTCCCTGGTCTATTTTGTATTCAGACCTAATGCAACAGTCTGCAGTGAATGAAGGAAAGTTCATGCTGTTGAAATCAAGATGAAGAAGCAGGGGCAACTCGTGGGCCTGTAATCCCAGCGGCTTGAGAGGCTGAGGCAGAAGGATCCCTTGAATTCAAGACCAGAGACCGCATCACAAAAAAAACCCAAGCAGCAGCAGATGATCCAAGACGCACAAGGCGTAAACTTTACAGGCTCTTCAGGTACAAAAGCCAGTGTTGAGGACAGGCCCTAGGCTGTGCCAGTGTCTCCACCTCATTATTAAAAAGCAGGCTACCTTCCCTGCTGCTTGTGTCTGGAAGTGGCTCCAACAAGCCTCCATCTCCTGTCAGCCTCCCCGCTGTAGTAAGAAGAGAGGACTCTGGCTGCCTGGTCCATCAATGCACTGACGGGGCACAGGGCACAGGGTGACAGGTACAGGCTATCACGGGGGGGAAGGAACTGCAGAGGGAGCCGACTGCTGGAGAGACAGGCTCATTTCAACCTCACCCACCAGCTGCGGCGTTTCAGTAACTTCCTCACACTCTGCGACTCAGCTCTCTTTCTATAAGATGGGATGACAATAATACCCACCTGACGGGTTACTGTGACTGTGTTAACGGCTTGATTATCCAAAGCACTTGGAACAGTGTTCAGCCCCAGGTGAGCCGAGACTATCATGATTCTTTATTTTTCTCCTCTGTGTAAAAGGCTGAACGCTTGCTGACTGACAAGATAAATGAGTAAATCGTTAGACTAAAAATCTAAGCTCTCCTTGACCTAGTCCATTCTTACATCTCCAACTTACTTCCCCTTCCCAAAATTGCTGACTTCACTGCCCCCGACCCAGCTCTCAATCCAGCAGCCTTCTACGCCTTTCCCTACCCCCAGAATCACTGTATCCTGTCACTCCTTACCCTATGTTGCAATGGCTTGTTTGCCTCTCCCATGGTTAGTAAGAGCCTCAGAAGGAAAGACTATGCAGTACCTGGCTTCCCTCCACCTGGAACATAGTAGCTGTTCAATATGCACATTCTTTTGTGATTAATGAATAAACAAGTAAATGAAAGACCTGCCGAAACCTGCATTTGCAAGGGTCCCTATTAGTGGCAGCCTGGAAGACCTAATAAAATAGTATCTTACTACTCATTTAGGAAGACAATCCTAAATGGATGAAAAGTTAAATAATTATAAAAGTTTAAAACACACAGATAACTACCGCCAAATTAAACCTTCTTGCACACATCACCAACTGTGACGTCGGGGTGATGAGCTAACTGGTAAATAGTATTGGGAATGCTACAGAAAAGAAAACCTTTTATATAGGTCCAGAAGTTATATATCCACAGTTTACTGATGAGGCATACTTTTTTTCCTCAAATTTTAATGTCTCGATTTTATGATGCATCTAATAAATCATGGCATGTCATGGTTGAAGCACAAGCATCTTTTCTTCTTAGCGGTACATGAAACCACGTTATACCTTATAATCCTTGGTGTTTTGAGGTTGATGAAATAAGGTAAAAGGGTCAAAGAAAATTGATTATTATACATGCATTTCTTCCTTAGAGGGTCTATCGGAGAATTTAAGGGCTGAGGACTTCACTAATCTCTTCTACAGCATGCAATTAAAAATAAAAGGGTGCAAGGATCCGAGAAGGTAACTGCCGCCTCTCAATGCCCAAGGTGAATATCTGATGAAGTCTGAGCACAGACAGCCTTATCTTGGCAGCCTAGAGGATATAATTTAAGAGATTAAGAGCATTGGCTGCAATGGCGACATTAAGACATTCAGTATAATTCTTCACTATCATTTTTATGTTCTGATAACCCTGCTGTATGCATTTTATATGTGCAAAAGACAAAGAATAATTCAGTTATCCTACAAAGCTCTTTATAACTGCCTCCTTCCCCTGCCCAATGGCCACTGGTGTGTGTGCAGTTGTGTTTTGAAAGGTGACAAACAGCTTATCAGTTCCATTAAAGACAGCACTTAATAAATGAGGCTGTTCCTCAGTGTGTCACAGTTCCAGCTAGAATCATGTCTTTTGTTATGAGTGACATAACAATTGAAGAGTCACAATGCTCATCAGTACGCTACGATGTCCCACTCGGCTGCAGTAATGTTTCACTTACTTGATTTCTTAACTGATTCCCTACTCACCAGGAATCTCAAATTATAGTCACACTAATTTTTTTATATTATCTCCTTGGAATACCATGAAAGATAGGAGAAAACAGATTTTTGCCAGAGACTGCTTTTGAAAAAAAAAAAAAGGAAAGAAAAGAAAAACCTGCAACATAGAGATTTTTCTGGTCATTTATCACATCACTGTTGCTGGCCCCTTCTCTCTCTCTCTCTCCTCTCTCCCTTTCCTATTCACACACACTCTCACACATACACACAAGAGAGTAATACTTTCCCGTCGAGCTAAAATCATCTTCTTTTGATATATAAACACATACCACGTAATTTGTATCTTTAATCAACACATTTAATCTGGCTAATGCATATGGGGTGATTGGGTGTCTATGTGCTAATAACAGTGTCTGAATGCTAATGGCTGAGAAAATACCCTGCAAAAGACTCGGATTAACTATGAGCATTTGCCTCTTGGCTTTCCTAGAACTAACTGGTTTCCCCTTCATTTAACCTTGATATTTATAAGCCACATCTAAAGGTTTGACAAATAGGGACCCCACTTGAACACAAAACAAAACACCAAAAATCCCACACACATTCCCCCAAGGGGGAAACATTTAAAGCTGCATGTCATATATCTCTCCATGCCTGTACATTTGTCCTCATTGAATAAAAAGGACCCAAGCATCAAATAGTCAGTTATTAAAAAGAATTCTGGGTGGGCAAAGGAAAAAATATATTTACGGAGTTTTTAATTACCCATGAAAATACTCAAAGACTTCTGGCCTTGAAGAAATGACCGTGCCACATTCACATAATTCTGAGTAAACATAGAATTTTATTTTCGAATGAAGTTGGGAGTTAGAAGTTGGATATAGTATACCCCCCAACCATCTTAGCGTTTTACATTATGTATCTTTTATCTTAAAGGTTCACAGAACTTTGTAGCATAGAAAACTGTTTAAATTTGCTTAACACATTGTTGCCTAAATTTATTTGACCAGAGAACTCTTTTTTTAAGGAGCAACATATTGAGAATGCTGTTTAGTGAACAGACAACCAGAAGATAAATCAGGAGACCTGAAGCCCAAGGTCAGCTCTGTTTTAATTAACGGTACAACTCAGGGCAGGTCATTTTTCTTTTATTCTTTTTTTAGAAAATGAAAGGTCTGAGATACATGAGTCCTGAGGTCTCTTCCACTTATAAACCAAACGACCCTGAGAAAATCTAATGAAAATGAAGGTGGCGGGCTGAAGACAATATTGGATACTACCTAAAGGACTCAAGGAAGAAAGTAATGACCAGTAGAGAAAAGGGTATGAAAATACAGGCAGTTCATTCCTTAGACAGATACTCCCACAAGGCCAGGATCAATGGGCCCAGCAGCCAGTCAACATCCTTATCAAGAGGATCCTGTTCAGACCCAGGAAGACATGACCTTGCAAAGGCAAACAGACAAGAAAAAGACAGATACTAAAACAGAGCCAGGAGGGAGGAAGGAGAGACAGTGGGATGAAGTGAGGTCCGAGGAATAGCTCCAGGTAAGTGGTTCAAGAGGGAACTGAGAGCAGAGGCTTAGCAAAATGACAACCTTCATATTGTAGGTGGCGTGCAACACTCTGGGAGCCCAAGTAGCCTGGACAAAAAGAGAGCCATGCTGGACTGGACCAAAATTTAAATCATGGGTCATTTTTCTGAAATACGCAGTTGACTTTTTGGAGCTTTTAATAAACTTTATTACAATGCAATAAATAGAAATAAAAAATTAAGTGGTTGAATAAGAGCGAAGTTTTCCAATTTAGAACCCCTGGGCTGCTAAGGCTTGCACAATTCCCAAGGGTGTTCACCTGCTGTTAAAAGTAGTAGGGCTCTAGCGGCTGCTTTCTTAGAAGGCTGAGCAAGAGGCTGCTGCCTAAGGTTGCAGCCCCCAGCACTGCACGTGGGGCAAGCTGCTAGCATTGCTTAAGGAAAAGCAAAAATGCAAATGCTAGGAGCAGAAGAGCAGGTTCCAGCGCCAAGACCAAGCCCCAGGCCATAGCTTCCCAGTGCTGTTTGATTGTGCACCCCAACATTAAAAGTTTTTGAGTGTAGTACATATCTGTACTTTGTGCAAATTGTATATGCAAGGACCAGCTGAAAATTTAAACCAGTGAGAAAAACAAATACATATAAAGCTTCTAATCCCGCATAAGTCCTCAAGCGAAAACCAGTCTACCTTGGAGACCACCAATACAGATCAGATCAGAGCAAGAAGAGATGAGACACAGCAGGAAGAGGACAGCCAGCCAAGGAGACGGGAGCAAGCAACAGCAAGAGGTCACCTTTTTGGTCGTGGTGCACGATCAGTCTGGTTTAAAGAGTTAGAAAGAGAAAAGGCAGTGAGAATCAGAAAGCTTTTTCAGAAATTCAAGACTTACAATGGAGGCTCAGCACCTGTGGCTCAAGGGGCTAAAGCACCAGCGACATACACCTAAGGTGGCAGGTTCGAATCCAGCCTGGGCCCACCAAACAATGATGGCTGCAACCAAAAAAAATAGCCGGGCATTCTGGCAGGTGCCTGTGGTCCCAGCTACTTGGGAGGCTGAGACAGGAGACTCGCTTGAGCCCAGGAGTTGGAGGTTGCTGTGAGCTATGATGCCACAGCACTCTACCCAGGGGGACAGCTTGAGGTTCTGTCTCAAAAACAAAAAAAAGACTTAAGGTGGAAAATACACCCTCACCTGTGATAAGACCACCAAAACTAAGAATAATAACTTTTTTAAATGTTGACTAGAATTATACCAATGTTGTCATACCTACCTTCTAATAGACGCCATTACATTTGTTTATGCCTTGAATAAACAAGTGTGAGATCCTTTTGTTAATGGGAAAAATTACAACAGAAAATGGGAAAAAATACAACAGAAATCATCAGAAGTGAAAATATTAGGAATTTCTGAGTGAGAACATCTCCGATTCTGTGATTTGATGTCACCAATGTTGACACTTTCCTTCTTCCAAACTACTCTTCAAACTGGAAAACCTCTGGCCCACCATGGCCCAACAGAACTTCCTGCAGTGATGGCAATATTGCATGTCTGTGCTATGCACAATGGTAGCCCCCAGCCACATGTGACAATCAAGCACTGAAAATGACACTATTGTGAATGAGGAACTGAATTATAAATTTTAATTTTAATACATATTTAATTTTAAATGGTCACACGTGGCTACTGGCTACCGTGTTGGGTATGCAGTTCTAAAAGAAAATGTCAAACAAATACACAAACAGTAAGTTACTAGTAGTAATCAGTAATAGTTTATGAAGATTTGCACAGACTTGCTAAAAATTCGCCACATCATTTGTCAAGTTGACTTTGTTTCAAAAGCCACAAAATCAAAGGATGCTCTTCCCTAGGCATTAAGTAGAAGATACTAGGCTGTAACCAAAACCCGCAAAACTCACAAGTGCATGAAGATCAATGACCTGCTAAGAAATAGAAAGGGAGTCAAAGTCCTCCTGGGATCCCAGGAGACAACAAATGGAATGAGTCAAGAGCGCGTCTAGAATTACTAAGACGAAAGGGGCTGAAACGAGAGATATGGGTATAAAAGTGGCCCATAAGGGATCACTGCTCCAGATTTGGCTTGGGTTTTTGGCCTCCAGATCTAGAGAAGGATGAAAAGGAACTGGGAATGGTCCAAGAAAGAACAAAACAATTCCCATTGTGGAATCACAGTGGGGAAATAGTGAAGTGTGTTGCAGCAATTTATCCAGCGAAACAGAATTTGAGGGAGACAGTATCTACCTGCGGGTACCAGAAAAGGCCCGACAGCACACAGAGAAGGAAACTGCACTCAATACACAGTAAGGAAAATGTTTCATTCAACCAGAAGAAAGACTCACCCACAGAGATGGAAACCGAGGCACAGAGTGGTCAGTCACTTCTCCAGCAAGTGGAGAGGCTGGGATTCAAACTCACAGAATCAGGATCCAGGTGGTACTATGATTACTCAAATCCTTCTCCATCTGTAATCATGCCTGTCTTCCTTTTCTTAAGAGCCCATTTCTGTTTTCTCTCTTTTCCTTGTGATCAAACTTGTTGAAGGATTTTCAGCTTTCAGCTTTATTATAGCTGCTGGTATTTCTCCATCCAAAGGACCAGGTTTCATTGGATTGATCAAGACTGTTTGAAACTTGGTTTTACATTTGCAGTTTATTCTACATTCCATTAATTTATGTTTTTAAATAGTAATGCCTCTCTTTGCCCCTTTCTTTGTGTTTGTTTTTTGTTTTTTGATTCCTTGAACTGAATACTTAGATACTTTAACCTAATAAACACATCCAAGACCTCCGAATACAACCAAAGCAACATCTTAAAGATTTTACATCTAAGGCTGTCATCAGTGTTAATCCTGAAAGAATGTAAATTTGGGTTTTAATTTCTGCTTTTATTCAAAAGTTACTTAAAAGAGCTCTTTAAAATTTCCAAGTGGTTATTTTGAGGTGGTGTGCTCTGATGATCTTTTGTTGTAAGTTTCCAATGCCACTGGATTGTATAATAATTTCCACTTTTGGAGCTTCCTGAGAGTATCTGTGTGACCTCTATTTTAAAATCCTTTATAAATTCTTAAAAGTATACATTCTCAGTTGTAAAAAAGTTCTTTACAGAGCTGTTTGCTTCAGGTTGTTAACAGTGAAATTCTAGTCACTACTTTCATACCGAAATATCATCATTTTCTCAACAAACATCTATTAGTCCTTCCCACTAAATCTATGGATTAGTCAGTTTCTGGAGACTTTCTAACAATTTTTGTTTTACATATTTTGAAATCATGTTGTCAAGTGCTGTCCTCCAGTTTTGGTGGTTTTTACAATTACTTACCTGAAATAAGTTATTTCTAGTGTTTTATTTAGTGTTTTACCTCTTTAATTTCATCTAAACTTAATACTGAGATACTGTTTTCTTTTGAAGAGAACAGACTATAAAAAAGTAGCTAGCATTTGCTTTATTTATCTTCCTCTATCACCTTATGCTTAAATTTCCTTTGTAATGTGAATCCTACAAGCATCATACAGTTTTTATTGGCTTGGTTTGGTTTTCATGACAATCCGGAAGTTTCTGCATGGTAAATATAACCCAGGTATATTTGTTGTGATTAATGATACATTTGGACATATTCTTGCTACCTTATTTCACATTTTTTTTCTTTTTTGCCTTTTGTTGAATTTATGATGCTTTTTGTTACTTTTTCCTCTCCAGTCACTTGGAACGCATGCATACTATTTAGATTCCCTTACCGGTTTCCTACTAATTATTGATATACATTTAAACATATTTAGAAACTCTACATCTAGAATTATTCTCACTGTGGGCTTATTCTGGTACCTTGTTCAATTATGTCAACTTCTTTCCATACGGCAATGGTTCCCAGTCTCTTTCCTTTTATGGAGCAGTAATATCTCTGAAAAATAAATCATGAATGTATGTGAGTATCATATTTCATTTTGTGGCTAAAAGGTATAAAAAAATCCTACTTCTTACCTGCCCTCTACCATTGCCACCATTTCATAACAGATAGAATGTTTTAATGCCAACAAATTATGGAGGGCATGATCTCAAAATGAATGATAATTTGAAAAGTTTATGTAAATACTTTATGTGCTCATTTTGTGAAAATACTGCCTCTTGACTTTTGTCATTTTACTGTGTATCTATGAAAACTCCAAGGTGGCACCTGTGGCTCAAAGGAGTAGGGCACCAGCCCCATATACCAGAGGTGATGGGTTCAAACCCAGCCCCAGCCAAAAACTGCAAAAAAAAAAAAAAAAAACCTCCATCATGGCCTGATTCTGAGTTGAAGGCTGGCTTTGGGGTGTCATTGGCTTGCCACCAATTTTTTCAACCTTACTTTTCCTTCCCTACGTCCTATTGTTTCTTGAACATTCTAAAGCCTCTACCTCCCTTTTCTGCATTCTTTTCCTTACTCCCACCCTCCCTTTAAATCTTTTTTGCCTCTCTGTATTTGCAAAGAGTGTTTACCTCTTCTTGAAATGCTTTTCTTATGTAATCATGGACAGAAATCACAATGTATGTGAGGAATAGATTTTCGAAGAATTTACATAATTCAAAACTAACATGATTGAAGATTAATTTTCTCAGAAATCTGACAGAAGCATTTCTGATGGTGGGTATTTCTGTTTACCCACTCGGGTGGTAGTGGTGTAAACACTGCCTACAATTCACTTCACATAACAGCGCTGAAGATAGGCAGGTCCTGATGAATTAAACGGTGTTTTGGAAATTGCATGATTTTGAATTTTGTGCATAATACAGCCTTTATTAATATTTTTATACTAATACGCTTTCAAATTAATTCAATGTTGCATAATATGCAGTTGCCCCTTCTCTGATTTCTCATTAGCACCTGATTATGTTTGTGATAATAATGCCTCTAGTTGTAGGGGAAACCTTCACTCATTTTTCTCTAAAAAAACAGCTGCAGTTGTGATTGAGTCTCTACTCTTTCCTCTACCGAGCAAAGGGAATGTTTAACTAGTAAGCGTGTCCTGCCTTAAAGGAATAGGGGCCCAATGTCCACTTTTAATGGGACAACCCTGGTTGATTCCATTAACCACCAGTGGTCAGCCTGGGTCAGAACTCAGTGGTGGCAGGGCCCCTGGCTCATTTTTGAGGATGGGCTCTTCTATCTGTATAACCTGGGGTACCTTAAGCCTTTTGAGTGTCCCACTTTCCTTACTTATAAAATAGAGTACTAAATCCTCGCTGTCAGTTTGGTGTGACTGCCAGGTGAGACAGTAAACAGAAAAATATGTGGTTGGCTATTAAATACATACATGAGACCGAATTTCAGGAAACCTCACTGCTTTGGTAAAAGAATTCAACATCATGTAGATAAAATATCTCAATAATATCAGCCCTTCCTATGCTTTTTGTTAACTTCTGGTCTTCCTGTTGACGAGAGTCCGTAATTGGAGCACCATCATGAGAAATCAAAATGACTTTATAGATTTGAGTTTTTAACAAAATCTATAATTTCATGGTTTTTAAAAAATTGACTTCCATGGTCTTTCTGGAATCAATATGCTGCACCGACAGAGACGCGTTATGAAAAATGAACAGTAGCTTCTTTAGGATCAATAGGAAATGTCTTGATTGTCACTAAGGCAATGAGTACATCTGGATTAACTCCTGAGAGTTGAGAGAAGATATCAGCAAAATCCCGGCTTGCCCGACACTTGGTCATTCCTTGAGGCCAGATCTCTTGCCACCTCAGAGTAAGGTAGGGCAGAATTTAGGAGAACGTTATTTTCAAGTCAGTTAGAAATGAGTTCAGGCCCCGGTTTCATTGGATTTTGGCTCTATGATCTAGAGCGATTTACTCAGCCTCACGTGCCATACATCAATGCTACAGTTTGACCAGGTCCCACAAAAGGCTTATGTTAGAAACTTAATCTCAAATCCAACAAAGTTGGGGGGTGAAACCTAATGAGAGGTGATCAGCCCATAAAGGCACCATCTTTACAAATGGATCAATGTTACTATCATGGGAGTGGGTTCATTATAGCTGGACTGGGCTTGTTGTAAGTAAGGACAAGTTCATCCTCTTTTCCCTCTGTCTCCTGCCATGGGACGATATAGCAAGAAGAACCTTGCTAGGTGCCAGCCTCTGGATCGTGGTCGTCTCAGCCTCCAGACTCATAAACCAATAAATTTCTGTTCACTATAAATTATCCAGCCTCAGATATTCTGTTCCAGCAGCATAGAACAGACTGAGATGGGCAGGTTTCCCAGGAAACAGACTCTCAGGTGAAGACTGCACAGAGGCAGCTCCTTGGAGATTGCTGCCCAAAACAGCACCTTTGGAGTAGGAAGGCGCAGAGGATTGGGCGTGGGGTGTGCTGCGTCACAATGCAGTCAGTCACAAGACAGCTTCTGCCAGTTCCACGGGGAGTCTGGAGCCAGGATGACCTTCAGAGTTGTCTGTAATTGTGGCAAAGGTTTGGTTCTTTGTAGCCCCATCTACTAGTCATCAGATGCAGGCTGCCCCTTACGTGACATGAGGCAGAGCTCTTTAGCTGACCACAACTCATATAAGCCAGCAGGTGTCCCCAGCTGGACGCTTCAGTGCCTAAAAGGGGATCTGGATGGTGCAAGGCAGCCTCTGCTGTGGTGTGTAAAAGCAGTTTGTTAAACTGCAAATTCCAGAAAAGTGACCATCTTCCCTGCTATTTATTTGGTTCTGATTCCTAAGGTCTAGAACAGTTTCCACCATAAAGTATGTGCTTACGTAATACTGGCTGAATGAAGAGAAGATACTTAATAAACATTAGTGACTACTGTGATGAAAAGCCTTCCTAGTTATGCCCACCTGGAAGGTGTCTGTGTACCTTCCTACAGTGGGCCTGTCATGCCTACTGCCTCATGCTACCCTCCTATCCCACCATTTATTTAATTAATAATATCCCGTGCCATTCTGAAGCACACAAGAGCAACTCATATCTTGTTGGCTAATATCTGTCACTCTTCAGCTGAAAGATAGAAAGGGTATCATAAGCTGAATTATGTCCCCTATCCCCTGAAATTTATATGTTGAAGCCCTAACCCCTGACAGCTCCAAATGTGACTGTATTTGGGGATAGGGCCTTCAAGGAGGTGATTAAGTTAAAGTAAGTTCATTAGGGTGAGCCCTAATCCAGTCTTACTGTCTTCCTCATAAGGTCAGGAGGTTCAGGCACCAGGGAAAACAGCAGGGATGAGCACACAGAGGGAAGGGCTCATGGGAATCCCACAGGGAGGCGGCCGTCAGCAAGCCCAGGAGAGAGGCCTCAGAAGAAACCCAAGGTGGCAGCACCTTCATCGGGGACTTTTAGCCTCCAGAACTGTGTGAAATAAATTTCTGTCTCTGAAGCCTCTCGGTCTGCAGCATTTTGTTATGCAGCCTTGTATTTCCCAGACATTGTTAGAACCAAGAAATCCTCACTAGTTAATATTTCAGTTCCAATTTTAAATATTTCTTTCCCACCAAAATGACACTCATCTTTAAGACTCAACCCTTTAAGTGCAGAGTATTCTCCTACAATATTTGTTTGTTTCAAAACAGGGTCTCATTCAGTCACCCTGCCTAGAGTGCAGTGGCGTCATGATAGCTCCCTGCAACCTCAAACTCCTCAGCTCAAGCCATCCTCCTGCCTCAGCCTCCCGACTACAGATGCAGGCCACTACTCCCAGCCGATGTTTCTATTATTCGTAGCGTTAGGGTTTTGTTCTTGCTTAGGCTGGTCTAGAATTGTGCCCTCAAATGACCCTCTTATCCTATGCCTCCCAAAGTGCTGGAATTATAGGCATGAAATGAGCAGTAGTGTTTGGGGTTTTTTAAAATAAGACCTAAACCCAGAGCAAACACCAATTTACATGTTCCCCCCCCCAAACATTTTTCTGATCAAATCTCCCCTTCTCTTTTTAGCCTATCACCAGAAGGACATTTTTCCTTATTCCTTAATCCAACATTCCTTATAAAAGTAAATGAATGGCAACAGATCAAGCTTCTGAACATCTTGAGAAGCAATGATAGAGTCCAGCTTCAGCAGAAAACAGCTCATAGAAAAACCTCATGAGCCCCGCGTGGTATATTTTGTCCTACAATGTGACCTGCCTTCCTCCAAAATCCCCCAGGGTTCCAGCCCACCGCCAGGGGCTGCTGTTTCCCACAGGCCTTCTGATGCTCATTTTTCCAGCAGAAGAGTTAAAACACAGCAACTGTGAGCACTGGCCTTGACTAAGGTTCTCAGTGTCTTGTTCTGTGCTGTTTTGATTTGTTCTTTCTGTTTTACTTTCCTGGTCATTGATGCTGACGAAGTCTTAGGAGCTAAAAACCTCCCCAACTCCTCCCCACTTCGAAGTCAAGAAAATTAATAGAACAGTCACGTGCGGGAATACTCCATCACGGGGAAGGAAAACTCAGTGCAAACACATCATCTGGAGGGGTTCGCAGGTGGGTCGGCAAGGGGTCAAAGCAACACAAAACCAAACAATAAGGTCACATTCTAAAATATTTGTATTCCACCTAAAGTGTGCCCTCATTAAATTGCTAAACATTTAATACCTGTAATGAGCTTACGGAAAGGAGCCCATTGTTTCATTTTAACGTTCAGCTTTACAGAAGTTGTTCCTTTAGCCCAGCTTTACCAATCCCACTGATTTGAGGCATGACAAAAATCTCTGTTTAGATAGGACAATGGTTAGCTAAATCTTTAAAAGAGGACATAGGGTATGAAACTCCGAAATCAAAGCGCTCCACATTGAAGACCTGTGGCCTCTCATTTGCCTTGTGAACTGGTGTGGGATTCTCAGCCACTCTGAGCCACAATTGCTTTGCTGCCAAAAGAAAATAACAATATCTAGTCTTCAGTGTTACAAGAGGTAACGAAGTAAGATCACCCTCCTGGACTGCCCAGCACAGCACTGGGCAGAGAAGATTCTTGATAAAGTTAGGAATGATGGCCATCGTGCTGATGATGGCGATGATGGTGGGATGAAGACGAGGAGGAGGATGCAGAATGGAAAGGAAGGACCAAGGCCAGTGTTGCCTCCGTGAGCCACTGCTCTCCACCTCTGAGAGCTGAGCACTGGCCAGCCATCACTCACCTGTAGACTCCCACCCTACTGACCACCCTCAGCTTGCAGAGTTAGAAGAGCTCACCTGAGTGTCAAACAGCCACCACTGCCCGGCCAGAGGCAGACTGGAACAGGGGCCAAAGCTGGAGATTAGACACACACACCATGAGAATCTCACCTCCAGTAAATCCATCTCCTCAGGGCACTGCCTCCCCAGCACGGCACAGTTATCAGTCAAAGCATCTACCCGGGCCACTCCCCAGACCTGTCTGCACCACAGAGGTCGGGTCTGCGCATTTGACCTCCAACCTTATTTTAGCCCCGATGCTTACTGGGATCTGCAGCTGTCAGCAATTTCTCACCGCTTAATGCCTGAGACGTGGAAATCCACCTCCATCCAATATTGTAAAAGCAAATCTTTGTCACCTGATTCATTTTTGTGTTAACAATTGGAAATGGGAAGGGAAGCTCTTTATAAACATGAGATTTAGTGGGGGTTGGGAGGTTTGGAGGCTTAGGGTGAGCTTTGCTATGAAGGGTGGTGGTAATAAATGTCACCAGGTGGGAAATATTCTAGCCCTATTCCCGGAAACCAGAGGCATTAGCCCCAGGCAGAAAAATGACAATAATTACATTGCTCAGAAGCAGACAGCATGCATAAATCTGGTGCATTAAGCCCTGCCCGTGGATTTGCTTTCCAAATCTTATTTTGGCAGCATCCTTTCTGGGAACTGAAATCCCTTCTTTATGCTTAGAGACCTCAGGTAAATTCTGCCTTCTGCAAAAAGTAATTACTATTAGACTTTCTGTTTCTTTGCTTGCTTTTTGCTTAGGTGGTGCAAAGCCCCACAATCTTTTCATTTCTACCTGGTGAATTACCAGTCACAAGAAGGAGACGGGCAGGTGTGTGTTTGGGTCAGAGTCTCTCTGCTTCCAGTAGCTACCATATGGGGGTCTTCTCCCAGCTTCCTTCCAGACAAGTCAAACTTGAACCTGAGCTTACGTAATAAGCTCCTGAAAAGCACTGCTCAAGCAGTTTGCAAGTTCCTAAGCTGCCATCCTCAGTCAAGGTGGCTTTAAGACTTCATTGGGAGATCATGCTAGTGAATAAGTATTTCCAGAAAAATGCACTCAAAATTTGTCATGCTGAAGGAGAGGATTGGATGTGTCAGGGTGAAGTTCAGTCTTATGGGGCAAATGCTGGAGAGACAGGAAGGTATTTTAAAGCCACACACATTTGAGATACAAAGGGCAAATTACAAACATTCCTTTTATGGGCAAATTTTACAGTTGGAATGAATTATAAACTTCTGGATCTGGTATCCATCAAAGAATTAGAATGTAAAATTCTGTATTTGAAGAGTCTCAGCATTTCCAAGTCTTAACAGTGAAAGGAAAACAAGTTATTAAGGGAGACCTTCTACACCAGGGGTCCTCAAACTTTTTAAACAGGGGGCCAGTTCACTGTCCCTCAGACCGTTGGAGGGCCAGACTATAGTTTAAAAGGGCAGGCAGCAGCTAAGCAGGACGGGCGTGGTGGCAAAAACACCCAGCCAGCCGGATAAATGTCCTCCGTGGGCTGCATGTGGCCCGTGGACTATAGTTTGAGGACACCTGTTCTACACTGTTCACAGGGACATTCTGAACATTACCATCAACCAACCTGCCAGCTTGACAGCTGGTAGCCAGGAGGGGGCTGGGGGCCAAGCGAAAAGATGGGGAGAGGAGTCCTGGGGGAAGGCCCGTCCCCTCCATCTTACTCTCTTCACCTCTCAAAACCCCAGGCAACTCACCATCATCTCTCAGTAGTATGCAAACCCTCAGAAACTTGGGAGATGGGGGACTAGAATGAGTAATGGAGATAAGCATATTGTGGAACATGTCACAATTCCATCTATGCTGAGCGGCATC
>CAUYQV010046744.1:0-73394 GCA_963574575.1 Galagoides demidoff
GTGGTCCCAGCTACTTGGGAGGCGGAGGCAGGAGACTCGCTTGAGCCCAGGAGTTGGAGGTTGCTGTGAGCTGTGATGCCATGGCACTCTACCCAGGGGGATAGCTTGAGGCTTCGTCTCAAAAAAAAAAAAAAAAAAAGAGTTAGCAGTTCTGATACTGCCCTCCACAGACACTGGAGTGAACACTGATGCACAGGAATAATGGCGAACGGGAACCAGCTTTCTTACTGTTAAGTGGGAATTCGCAGATAAGAAAGGCAAACAGGCTAAAATGACCCACGTGGTGTTGGATCAGAGCTGGAGACACCAATATGGACTTGGGCTTAGCTCACAGAGAGTTGCACAAAGAAATCCTTAGAAGTGTGTGTACTCCTCTAAGTTAACACACATGTATCTCCCCACTGTCTTAATCAGTGACACTTCCATAGTAGTGAGCACAGCAAGCTCCAAAATCCTAATTGGATTTTGGTGTTTAATGTGATCTTCCAGTAAAAGTAACCAGGAATCCTTGGGGAAATGGCTGAATCCAGGTCTGATGCATGAAATTTGTATTGCCCAAAAGTCAGGAGGTTATTAAAAAAAAAAAATAGGACTTCGATGGGTTAAAGGCCATCAAAGCCAATTAAAAGAACCTCCTCCCAGGGGCCCAAGCCAAAACAACTGTAAGAAAATAAAATAATAGTATTGGATTATAACTTAAAATACAAACTAAAAACCTGTGAGTCCATGAGTATATAACTAAATACGCAAGTCTATTGTGCCAAGGAATTCCAAATAATTTTTATAGCTATCTAGCCTGAAGGAATTGGAGTGTAACATCCCCACTCCTGAAGTATGAGCAGTTCCAAGTGAACTCTTTCTGAAGTTTACAGCGTGGAAAAGAAGAAGGAAGAGTGACTTTTCCGTAGAGAGGTTTGGTAAGCACTGCCTTGGCCAGGTGGTCAGGGTTCACGCCGGCAGTAGGCATCATGCTGATGTAAACAGCCTTGGTGTGGTGTCACGGGCATGCACATGCCGTCTCCGTGCTACCCCTCCAGATGCACATGAGCCCACGTGTGCACATGATAAAAACACCATGAGAATCCCAGCTGAAGGTCATTCTGCATAGCTCCTCACCAGCACTGCTCAGCACTGTCAAGGTCACAAAAAGCAGAGGAAATAAGAGAAACTGTCACAGCCTAAAGGAGCCCAAGGAGATGTAAATATAACCTAGTGCCCTGGGTGGGTCCTGGGGCAGGAAGACATGCTGTGAAACCAGGGTGACCTACCTGCCGTGTGCACTTGGGTTAAAGATTGTGCGTCTATGGCAGTTCATTCATCTAACGACTTTACCTTACTAATGTAAGAATTAAGGATCCTGGAAATGGGGTGTTCTTTAACTCTAAAACTGTTTAAAAATAAAAAAGTTTATTTAAAAATATAATGTACTTAAAGTGTAATTTGGGGGTTTCTAACAGAAATTATGAATATTTTTATGTATCAGGAGACCAAGGAAGCCATTGTGACTTGAGAATAATATTATAGAAGTCAGATCTGTAATCACTTTTTTCAGAAAAATCCCTATGAGAATAATCTGTGGCAAGTTGTCCTATGTAGATTGTTCCGCATAAACTATACGTTGCATATGGCTATATCTATTTGTTAGTAAGGTAGACAAATTCTTACAAAGGTTACGCTTAATTTTGTGAAGGAGTTATAAAGACAAGATTATTAAATTTCCTGTGGTAGCTTTATAGTACAAATGTTACAGTCATTCTTCATTGGCAGGAATCGTAGAAGGAATTTCATTAACCACTGCTCATTGACATTAAGAAAGCTTATCCCATTAAACCTTGTATGAGGTTGGAGATTTTCATTTTATTTGAAAGATTACATGGCCTTAGAGTGAAATGATTATGTAAAACTGTACTAAGTTTTTGTAAATCAGAAACCTATTCACTTCCACCTCCCTTTGGAAGTGCTGCAGATTTTCTCTTTATTCTTCCTAAATACAATTTCTCTTTCTTACGCAGAAAAGGAAGGATTGGTATGAGAGGGAATAGGTGGTATAGTGCCCCAGTACTGCCACTCAAATAAATAATAGTGGAAACTTAACAACAATGAAATATAACTTTGTTTGGAAGATTATATGTTTTGGTGTAGGTTAAAAACATTCTTTTTGAGAGTTTTTTTTTTTTTCTTTTCAGGAATGGCTATGTTGACTTGTACTTAACCAAAAACATTAAGGCGATTCCACAAGAGCTCTAACCTTAGTAACACCATCAATTAATCTGCATTCAAGGAAGAAAAATGGAATTCAAGATAGTATAATTAAAAGCAGGACCCTGACCATTTGTTTGCCTTATAAGTTAGGCGGACATATAGAACTGAGATGTGCTAAGTCTGCTGCTCAGCAGCTCCAGACACTCTGAAAGTGCACTCAGAATAAGTCCCTTCGGTCCATCGGAGTAGAGCTATAAAATGATAATTAGTTGGAAAAGAATCAAGATCTGTACTTACACAAAGGTAATAAGAGCTACCTCTTTTCAAATTCTGCTAAGTGGACACTTAAAAACATACATAAGTATAGAGGCTGTACTTTGAGAGTCTGGCACGTCTCAGGCAGTCCGTGATTTCTGTACATCAGTACCCCAGTAGAACTCATCCCACCCTCTCTCATCACCCACATTTATATCACAAATAATCTTATATGGAGAGATCAGCAATGATTTCTTGTAAAAATAGGCATTGTGTTCCAGTAGAAGTGTTGTTGGCATACCACTCTGGGAAAGGACGGGCGTGCTTAGGTAGGGGAAGTGGACGTGTGTGTGCTGACTCCCGTCAGTGCTAACGAGTAAATTAGCGCCTGAGTTGTTGATGTACATAACACTCTAATGGAGAGCTGTGTAGGGAGAGGACAAGAATTGCGAAGGCTTAAAGTGGAAGAAATATGTGGTTCCTTGGTTTTAAGGTGGGAATAAAATATTGTGGCTAATTGCAAAGAGCCTAGAACCAGACCTGCCTGCATATGAGTGCTGAGCAGCCCTCCTGCCACCTGTGTGACTTTGCTGAAGTATTCTCTTACAAATAAGCTCCCCAAATCTGGAACTTTGTCTCCATAGTTACACCCTTGCATCCTCCAAAAACAGAATGTTACAAACACTCAAGTATAACCGTACTCTCAATATGCGTTTACAAAGTGCACTGTACTAGTCAGACGTTACACTCTGTGACTTCAGTGAGGAGTGAGAAGAATGTAAAGAGCATGCCTGGTTTTAGAAAACAGAAATGACGGCCACTCATCCCGGAAAACGTTCTTTGAAGGGTGGACAAGGCACTGGCATTGGTGCACAGCTTCCCAAGGGCAGTTCTGTGAAGGTGACCATAGTGATACTCAGCGATGAGGTGTGTAGCACTTTTTCTAGGATGAGTTCATGAACTTACTTGTCGGACCTTGTACACGTAGTATAAGGGCTATATGTACATTGAGAAGATATGTCAATATCATAAGGAATTACAAACAAGTATACAGTTTTGGTGACAGTAAATGTGGCACAGAACTCAGGAGAGAGGGGACCTGTGTACATAAAGAAATGTACTTTTGTTGAGTATATAAATAAATGCATCCCAATGAATGTAGTGAAAATCCATCAAAAATACACAGAAAAAACTGCCCAAAGGTTATCTTTAAAAGTTTTTAACTAAATAATTCTTAGTACAATCTTATTTACACCCTGTCATCTATTCCAGTATTCATTTGAAGGGAAAAAGAACCCATAATTTTATCTTAATTTTAATGTAATTATTAAGAACAATTGACAATTTAAAGGTAGATAAATATGTCTTCGCAGTCTGTGGCATTTCTCTTCTAATTGTGATGAAGTTCAAAGGTATATATTCTAATATGCAGTATTTTGGTAGTATTTATCATTGGTGTTTTCTTTAAGTGTAATGAAAGTATAGTATCTTCAAAAATTGAAATAATTTTTAAAGAATGACTGTATTTCACATCCTTTAATTCTGGTTTTTTTTTTTTTTTGATTGTCAACGTGTTTTAACTTAAGTTACTAAGTGAAGTAATTCGTGGTTAGTGATCTATTGGGGTACTCAGGAGTCAGGAATAAACTTAGTATTTTCATACCATGCTATGGGATACAATTTTAAATAGTCCATTCTGTAAAGATGTACTAAACATTCACTGAATTTCTTGTCATGGCTGTTCATATTAGAACATTTATATAGTCAGAAGAACTTCCGTTAGTTCTGGTTTACATTTGTGGCACAAAAATTAACACTACCTTCACAATCTCTTAAGATAAAATCCATCTTATTTTGAGCATGACTTTTGCTTGTTCTTGATTTCACTATTCTAGTGTTTTTACATGAAGATGAAAGACTGGTGTTTGCAGGTGGCACATAAGTTAACTTCATTTATTGTGATAGGCTGTGTCATCAGTCAACAGACATTTGTAAGGACATCCAGTGTTAATATTATGATTTTCCTGATATGACTTATCTTCTAGTAGAAGAAAAAACTCTTTAAATATAAACTCAAAAATGTGCACTTCATAAAATTTCTATAATTTAAATAATTTTTTTGAATTATGTATGTATAAAAAATCCCTACATTGTAACATTTTATATTCATCTAATAGTAGGCAAGTGAAGTTTTCCTAGGGCTTAGTAAGTTTAACAAACTGATCTGTAGCATCTATGCCCAAGGTTAAGGAAAACCCTTTTTATGCTCCTATTTTTGGTAAATTACATTCCCTCTAACAAACTGGTTTTTATGATGAACTTTTTCATGTTATTAAAAGTAGTAACCTTTTGGGGGGGCGGTGCCTGTGGCTCACAGCAGTAGGGTGCCAGCCCCATATGCCAGAGGTGGTGGATTCACACCCAGCCCTGACCAAAAAAAAAAAAGTAGTAATCTTTAAAACTAAACTCACTGCATTGGTGTTGTAAAGCGTTTGTATTTAATTTCTGAAAGTCCTTTTGTAAAGTGTTTTATTTTTCTAATTACAAAGTGATTTTAATTTATTTAAGAAACATTGGAAAATAGAGAAAAACCAAAGGAAAAGAGAAACTAATCAGAGAAAGTGTGAGCATTTTAATACACGTTCTGGTTCTCTTGGAGGAGCGTGCAAAGCCCACACTGAAATTTTAGATTCATGTTATATACATACTGCTTCTTTTAAACCTCACAGAATTTTGTGAATATTTTTCCATGTTTTTAAATATTTTACCCACGCACTTAGTGGCTAGATGGTGTTCCATATTTAGGTGTCCTAAGACTTTAATCTTCTGGGTAACTTAAGCTTTTCCAATTCTTCACATTTATCAATGATGAATAGTTTCTAACTTAAAAGATTTGTGTTTCCAATAACACATAATTATCCATTTTCCTTCTTCTGTGACTAAAATGAAATAAATTCAAATAAGGGAAACTCTAAGGATTTATATAAATGTTAACCAATTTGGCTCTTTTTGCACTAAGGCCTCAGTTGAGGGATTCTTGTTGCTTTCAGAAAGGGAGTCTGCCATGTTGCTCTGCTCTGGGACACCCACTCGACGGAACGGCTGATTTGTGCTTCTAGAGCATTTCAAATAACTAAATTCTTGGAAGAATTGAGAAAACGGTTGAATCTAGAACTGTGGTTGTACCATTGTGCCTCACAGTAATTTGGCATGGTAACAGGCTGATGGCTCAGGGTCACGCACACCCGGCAGTATTTCCTTAGAGACAATCATGTTGCATTTCTGATGTGCTTTGCTTCCTGCTGCAACTGTGCTTCCACCACTGTAGCTCAAGAACAGATACAGAATGTTGATGTCCCCATCCTGGTGCTCGCCACAGCGGGTGAGCCAGCATATGATAGGGGTGATTTTTAATATGGAAGGCATCTTCTATGTGGGGGACACTGTGCTGGGTGTAAAATAGTGAAAGCAGATGAGTAGAAGAGAAGGCCTCTGTGGAGACCTTGAAATAAGGTGAGGACAAAGCAGACTCAAGGGAACGATGGACACGGTTGGATGAAGGGATATATGTAGAACAAAGTAGTAAGGGAAGGAGTCAGTCTCATTTCCATGAGTTTACTGACTTCAGTGTTTAGGAAGGTCAGCTAAGAATGGGAATGCTATGAAATTCAGAGCAGGAGGGTTCTAAATGGGAAATAGAACACTACCATTGGGACCAGAGGCATAGGTGGAAAGTAAACTTTGTGACATAAATGAGTAGACTGAGGCCCTCACCCGCTGTGTGTAATGAATAAGGGTTGCAGTTGAGACAGGGCATGAGTTATTCTGGCTGAGCAGCTATTGTAGAATCCTGGGGAACAGTGATCAGCATCCACATGTGACAGGTGACACTGTTGTGGGGGAACACATGCTGCGGTGGAGGGGTGTGGGGAACGGGGCAGTGGGGCAGAGTGGGGTCTGTGGATCAGCCACCTAAGAGCTGCAGGGTGATGAGCCAGGGGTGTTAAATGGTGGAGGGAGAAGAATGTGCCAGGCAGTTGGTGAATAGCTTGTGTGGGGTCCCCTTGATGAGAAGGAGCAGGTCTCAGAAAAGGCCAGCTTGGAATCTGTACTGGAAACCAATGACGAGTTTTAAGTGAGGGTTAGCAGGGTTCATGGTCAAATTGTCATGTGAAAATAACCTCCCTTGATGTGTGGGAGAGAAAAGGATTGGAGGATTCTGTTAGAACTGCTGAGATTCCTGTGCAGTTTAGAGAAGAGAAAAGGAAGCTTGGGCCAAGTAATGGTGATAGTTGTGGGCGATGCAGAGAGTTAGCAGATTAATGATCAAGGTTGATTATAGAACAGTGCTGCAGATAATACGGCTCCAACTTACAGAAGATAATAATATATCCCATGATTAGACAAATACGAGGCACAGGGAGAGATGCTAAGGCTTATTTCACGTGATTATGAAGGCTGAGGGTTGCCCGGTCTGCCCTCCTCAAGGTGGCCAAACCAGTGGTGTAACTCAGTCTGAGTCCAAGGGCAGAGGTCAGGTTGGAGACGGGGGGTATGGGTGTAAGTCTTGAGCCAACAGGAGAAGGTGGAACAGCTCAAACAGAAGCCTGTTCACCCTCCTGCAACTTTCTGGTATGTGCAGGCCTCAGTGGATTGGATGGGGCCTCCTCACTCAGTGAGGAGAGGTGCTATTCCCTTAGTCTGTGGGTTCAGATGCTCATCTCTTCCAAAACAGTCTCATTGACACACCCAGAAAATAATGTTTTACCATCTACCTTGGCATCCCTTGGCCCAGTCAAACTGACACATAAACTTAACCACATGTATTCTATAGGCAACTTTGGAAGGTTCATAGTGTTTGCACCCTGGTCACTTTGTGTCATGGCTCAATACGATAACCTGCAAGGCTATATGAAAATGTGTTCGATATAGTCCTTTATTCTTTAAAATTACAGTGAAGGTGTGAAACCCAGTGCCACAACAATTGTTTATTCTTGCAAATTTCTAACACACTGATTACCATAAGTATAAGAATAAATGTAACTTTTAAAATTAACTTCAAAGGTTCTTAGGAACCTATAATTTAAAAGGTATTTTCTGGTGTTACAGCTTTTTTAGAATTTGTCTAGCGGATTTTCCAGTTTCACCAGAGAAGCTACTGCCCCCCCCACCCCCGCCCCGACCACACACACAGTCTACAACTACCTTTGGAAAAAATTACATTTCACCATGACCCCTAAAATAAAAGCACTTTAATGGAATATTTATTGCCAAGGAAACTCAAAGAGAAATATATTTACATGCTTCCAAACATAATATCTGTAATCAATTGAGAGGGATGCTTTGAAGTTCTGACCTTCACATTGTCTAGAAAATCCTTCATTCCTAATGTAGGAAAATAATTTATGATAGGAGTTCATTAACACATCATTGATGGATTTTAGGTATAGCTGGATCAGAAATACTTCTCACCTAAATTCTTAAAGTCACACTTAAAGGTGTTTCCATGACAAGCTAATATTGGAGAATGTTTCATTGTTTTTATTTATACTGGTCACATATTCGTTGTACCATCAGACCCCATAGCAACCTCATACAGGGAAACGATGTGATTTAGTGATGTAGTACCTTGATGCTGCCTGTGGTCTGGGTGTCTGCATCGCCCCAGATTCATATATTAAAATTCTAACTTCTAAAGTGATAGTATACGGTATGGAGACCTTCGTAGAGGTGATATAGTCATGATGATAGCGACCTGGTGATTCAGATTAGTGTTTCTATCCAGAGACTACAGAGGGCCAGCCAGCCCTTTCTGCCGTGTCAGACACAGCGAGAAGATGCCGTGTACGAAGCAGAAAGCAGGTGTGCCCAGACACCCAGTCTGCAGCCACCGTGGGCTGGGACTACCAGGCCTCCAGAACTGACAGGGAGAAACTTACGTTTTTATAAGCCACACATTCTAAGGCACTTTGTTACAGAAGGCAGAACCAACAAAGATCCTTTTCTGTCAGTTCTTTTTTGGTTTGAATTGTGTGTTTCTGAGTTTTGTCACTGGCAGGTGTCACTGCAGATGTGTGCCAGATGTCTGTCCCTTAGGTAGAAGCTTGTTCTTAGAGCACACTTGTAAGCAGTGACTTTTATTCAAGTGCTTGTGTAAACGTCCGCTGTCGTCAGGACTGCTCGGCTCTCAGAGTTTGATTTTCATACACCTGTTCAACTAAAGAGAAGAGAAAAGGAGCAAGTTGCTGCCACCTGCGTGAGCAGAGGGGACGTGCTCCGCTCGGTCACCACCACTCAGTCCTTCATCTTGACTCCATCAGAGGGTCAGACCTGCTGTCACACTAGCTGTGAGAAGTAGATGACAGCATGTATTTTATGCCGTTCAGAACTCACACTGGGAGTGGAGCAGGATGTTGCTAATGTATGGATTTCAAGGTTCACAAAATCAGAAGCTCATACATTAAAATTCAAAGGAAGATTAAATCTTTAAGCCATATTTGCATGTTATGATATTCAAATATTATAAACTATGCACTTATTTTGGGCAGACTCAGAAATGTCAGACCCAGAATAGTACACATTTTTATGATCTATGTTTTAACATAATATCATTTTGCTCATTTAGAATTCTTGACATCCTTATTTCATTCTCAATATTATACTGTATATTTTACAACTGACACATTTAGGTATTTAATATGAATAGAAATAAGATATTAGGTAATATATAATTAGCTATTTTATTATTTTTTAATGAGGATATTATGAAGTCTGTAGTTTTATAATTTAATTTGAGAAGCTTTTGCCATGGCTTGCTAAATGAAAATCACTTCTAGGTAGATTTTGTAGAATATCTTCTAATGATTATAGTCTGTTAAAACAAAAATTAACATTCTCAATGTTCTAAAGATTTCTACTTTAAGAACTGTTTAGCTAGAACCAATATTTCAACAGAATTTTAGAATTCCATGTTCAATTGTGAGCTGTTATCAGTTGTTTTTATGGGAGTGGGCAGAACTGACTTTCATAAAACATACATGTAATTCCGCTGTACTTGCTATTATTCCCCTTTTTTCATATTTTGTCTTGTTGCACTGTGTTAAAACCTTGGCAAGTTAGGACACAACTCTGGAGAAATAAGCTGTTGCTGTTACCTAGAAACCAAGACAGAAAATATGTGTCATATGAAGGTAGTGAAGTGAACAGAGTGTGATAAAACTAGGATGGACTTGAATTGATTCCATTAGAGGGCTCTAGGCCTTTAAAACATAATAGAAAACTTAGTCTGGGAACAACTGGGCAGAAAAAAGTCCTTGTACTTCTTTTTTAAAATCGACATATAATAGTTGTATTTATTTTGGGGGGGGGGTACATGTGATATTTTGACACATGTATTATTCAAGGTATAATGATCAAATCAGTGTAATTGGCATATTCGTCACCTCAAACATTTATCTTTTGTTTGTGTTGGTAGCTTTCCAGTTCTGGTCTTCAGGCTATTTTGAAATATGCAATAAATAATTGTTAGCTGTGACCTCCCTGCTGCACTATCAAACCCCAGAACTTGCCCCTTCACCAGCCCTCCCTCCCCGTCCCCAGCCTCTCCTAACCATGGTTCTCCTCCAGGCCCCCGACAACCATTCTCTTAGCTCCCATGGAAGAGTAAGAACACGTGATATTAAAAGTGCTTACAATTTCTGTGACAGCTGAAGGCATTTAGTAAAGGTTTTAGATTAAAACTTTAAAGACCAAAAGCCAGGTAGAAATGTATTCTTGAATATGCACACATATTTTCTCCTAGTAAAAGATTTTTTTTTTTTGAATCAGAAAATAAATTTTGAAAAAAGACAAAATGGTGCCAGAAAAATAGTCACCGTTAAGGATTTCTGTCAGCCAAGAAGAAGCAGATATGGAATGGATCCATAAGTTTTAATTTCTAAAAATAATGAAGCATGGGAGGCATGTGATGGTGTTATAGCTCTGAATATATGGTTGGTGACGGAAATAAGATAATTTGGCCAGGAAAAAAAGGACAAAACATTAAATAGCTATGAGCTTCTCCAGCACAGCATTCCCATACAGGGCTGTGAGAAGCTGCCCCACTCTGATGGGCAGCTTTCTCCCCCTTGAACCCCTTGACTGTCCTCAGAATCAGCAGATGTAGGTTCTGGAATCTCTGCTTTGGCTCTGACACTCATATGCCCTTCTGCCTTCATCCATAGGCAGGTAGGTATCCACTGTCTCAGTTTTTAAAATTTTTTTTTGTTGATAAACAATATTGTATGTATTTATGGGGTACATGTGGTATTCTAATACAAACATAAAATGTGTAATGATCAAATCAGGGTAGTTGGGATAGCTATCACCTTAATTCTTTATTTCTTGGGAATATCCCAAATTCTTGTCTTCTAGCTATTTTGTTTTTTTTAACTTTTATTATTTATTTATTTTAAGATAGATGGGTATAGTGCCTTGGTCTCATCAAAGCTCACAGAAACTTCAAACTCCTGGGTTCCAGCGATACTCTTGCCTCAGCCTCTTGAGTAGCTGGGACTGTAGGCACTCGCCACAACACTGAGCTAACTTTTCTCTTTCTTTTAGAGGTGGGGGTCTTGTTCTTACTCAGGCTGGTCTTGAACTCCTGAGCTCAAACTATCCACCCACCTTGGCCTCTTAGAGTGCTGGGATTATAGGCATGATCCACCATGCCCTGTCTCTTGTAGCTATTCTGAAATGTACAATAAATTATTATTAACTGTAGTCACCCTAATGTGCCAATGAACACTAGAATTTATTTCCTCTAACCATATGTATGTACATACACATTAACCCACCTTTCACCCCCCTCCCCCGACTATCATTCTACTTCCCAACTCTGTGAGACCCACTTTCCCAGCACCCACAAACAGTGAGAACATGTGATGTTTGTCTTTCTGTGTCTGGCTTATTTCACTTAATGAAATGGCCTCCAGTCCTACCCATGTTGTTGCAAATGACAGGATTTCATTATTTCATATGGAGTAATAATATCCCGTTGTGTATATGCTATATTTTCTATCTGCCTTTATCTGCTGAAGACATATAATTAGACTGGGATGTCAAACAGCCAGTAGAGGAAATGTTTCCAGGGCATTTGTAGGCAACTGTACCCCAAAGAGACCTTCACAGATTCTGCCTGGAACTTGCCTGGAGCTTGTGGAGCTCAGCATTGCCCAGAATATTTGGACAAGATGGTCTGTGTCTTACCCTGACCCTTCTCATCGCACAGAGAGGTCAAGATGTAAGATGCTTGATGAATTCCTGAAAGGATAGAGAACAGACAAGGCTCCTCAAACAAAGTAAGAAGAAACAGACTTCTCTCAAGCATAGTGCGCCCTAAGATGCAGCTACAGGACTTGGTGAAGCCGGCAAAGTACCGCTCTTCTGGTGAAGTGTAAACATCTCACAGGGAGCTTCTTTGCCTTCTGTTTCTTACACCACCTCTGCAACCTCATCTGAGAAGAACAGATAATAAAGTACAAAACCATAACTCAAAAAATAAAGTAGAATTCTGGAATTTTGAGTTTGTCAGGAACTTTCTCCCATCATCTCATTTAAAGAGTGACTTGCACTGTCCCAAGTCAAACAATGATTAGGAGCAGGGTTGGGGAAGAGCCACATCTTCACCTCCCAGAACATCATCCACAGATTTGTTCTTTAATGGTCTTTACTTCCTCAGGGGTTTAACCTTTGCCCATGGCAATAAAACTTACCTGCTTTTTGAAAATGCCATCCTCTTGAGAGATGAATAGAATCTTCTCTAAACACAATAGACAAATGGCTACTAAGCATAAGAAAAAATGCTCATCATCCCTCATTATCAGAGAAATGCTAATTAAAACCACCCTGAGATATCATCTAACCCCAGCGAGAATGGCCCACATCACAAAATCTCAAAACTACAGATGCTGGCACAGATGTGGAGAGAAAGGAATGCTTTTGCACTGCTGGTGGGACTGCAAACTAATACAACATTTTTGGAAGGAAGTATGGAGAAATCTTAAGGAACTCAACCTAGACCTCCCATTAGATCCTATAATCCCATTACTGGGCATCTATCCAGAAGGAAAAAAAAAAAAACCTCTTATTATAAAGACACTTGTACTAGGCTGTTATTACAGCCCACTTTATAATAACTAAAATGTGGAAACAGCCTAAATGTCCTTCAACCCAGGAATGGATTGGTGAGCTGTGGTATATGTATACCATGGAATATTATTCAGCCATCAAGAATAATGGAGATTTTACAGCATTTTTACTAACCTGGATGGAGGTGGAACACATTATTCTTAGTGAAGCATCACAGGAATGGAGAAGTAAGAATCCTTTGTATTCAACTTTGATATCAAGACAATTAATGACATGGTGGGGCATGGGGGGAAGAGGAGACCAGACAGAGAAGGAGGGAGGGGTGTGGGCAAGGAAAAAAGAAAGAAAGAAAGAAAATAGTGACTAGTTCCCATATAAATTATATTTAATTTTGACCAAAGTACATTACTTAAACATTAATTTTTAATTCAGCATGTTAATATATTGTTTATCATATTGCATCCTCATTTATAAGTGAAATATGTTTGTAATGTCCCCTTTATAATAATATATTTTCTCCAATTTTAATATCAGGTATATCCAGATTAAGTAGAATGATTTCAAAGTATTTCTTTTTCTATTGTCTATAAGATTTGGCTTGATCTGTTTTTTTGAATTATCTTTTATTTTTATTTATAAATATTAGTTGTCTATTTTTTGAGACTTTGGAAAAAACTAAAGAAGAAGAAGAAGTTAACTGATCAAAGTATTCTATAATAGACATACTCCTATCTGACAATGTGACTATTACTTTCTTTGCATTGTTACTATTATTGCTTAATATTTGTTTTGTTGCAGAAATTGTCTGATTTCTTTTCCGAATGTATTTATCTTCATTCATTCTTTATAAGGTTTTTGTTCTCAGTCCTTATGTTAAACATTGTTATTGTCATTAAATTTAGCCTTTTTAATTCTGTGAAGGCAGAAGTGGAAACCTAATATACACATGTATAAGTAAGAAAAAGAAAAAGAAAATGTTATGCTCTTAGTTAACAGGAAATCCAATTAATGTTTTAGAGTAAGAGTTTGTTCCACAATACATTTTATGTCACCCATTTTCCTCTCAAACTCAGGATGACAATGGAGAAATTATTTTCATAAATATTTCCAGTAAACTCTGAGATGAATTCTTTAATTAATTCATTCATTCACTTAACACTGTGGTCCCCAACTTCTTAGTGTGGAACAGTAGGAACTGGCCACACAGCAGGAGGTGAGCAGTGAGCGGGTGAAGCTTCATCTGTGTCTCCAGCCGCTCCCATCGTGTGTATCACTGCCTGAGCCTTCAGATCACCAGCAGCTTTAGGTTCTCGTAGGAGCAGGGACCCTACTATAGACTGTGCATGTGAGGGGTCAGGGTTGCACCTCCTTATGAATCTGACACCTGAGGGGGTGAGGTTGACCTGAGGGGGTGATGCTGGTGCTGCAGAGAGAATGCAAAGACAGATGATCATTAGCAGAGAGGGGGGACTGCACAGAGACCAGAGTAAAGCAATTGCTCGCAGACTCATATCAAAGACCACCCCTACACTGGTCTGTGGGAAAATATTTAATGAAACTGGTTCCTGTGCCAAAAAGGTTGGGGAGCACTGATTTAACACATTCATCACTGAGCCTTCACTGTGTGCCAGGCACAGTGACTCTTGATGAGACTCTGGGAGAAGCCAAGAGAGATGGGCTCTGCTTTTAAACATCTATAATCCTGGGTGGTGCTCTGACTCGTTTATTATTATATAATCACTGGTGCATTTATGTAAATATTTCATGCATGTCATGAATAAGTATTGGCCATTAGTGAGTTCTGTGGTGGGATAAATAAACAGCATGCGAAAGCTCTTAGGTTTATCTACTGGGACCTGTAGGGCAGTGTGTGCAGTAAGATTTCAGGTGCCCCCAGGGAGGCCTGTCCTCAGAAGAAAGTGCATAAAGCCCTGGACAGTGATTGAAGTATTTAGTGGGATAGAGAAAAAAATATTGGTGACATATTTTGAAAGTAAAATCAATAGTGATGCTGATTATATTTATGCAGGTGTTAAGGAAGGAAGGACTCTAGATTGAGGAGCCAGGGGGATGGTGCAGGTTATCAAGAAAGCAAACACCAGTGAAGAAATATTTTTATGGCTCAGCGCCTGTGGCTCAGCAGCTAGGGTGCCGGCCACATACACCAGAGCTGGCAGGTTCGAATCCAGCCCGGGCCCACCAAACAACAATGACAACTACAACCAAAAAATAGCTGGGCATTGTGGCGGGTGCCTGTGGTCCCAGTAACTTGGGAGGCTGAGGCAGGAGAATCGCTTAAGCCCAAGAGATTGAGGTTGCTGTGAGCTGTGACGCCATAGCACTCAACTGAGGGCAACATAATGAGATTCTGTCTTTAAAAAAAAGAAAGAAAGAAAGAAATCTTTCTATGTGTGAGGGACATGAGCTCCTTGGAGGATATACAAAAGTTGAGGTCCTTAGAAAACCAAGGTCAAGGTCACCTGAAGATGTATAGGAGGCAGTTGATCCTAGAACTTAGGAGAAAGAAAAGTCAGGTTTGCACATACAGTAATAGAGCAGCCCTGGAGTAAGTCCCAGCAAGTGGCTGAAAATACTCAGCCTGAAAAAGAAAGAGGGTCCAAAGTAAACCAATTAAGAGATCTTTAAAACAGGAGGCTGCAAAGAAAACTGGGAAAGAGAAACTAGATTTAGAAGGAAAACCAGAAGCTTATATTGTCATGCGAGTCAAGAGGAAAATGCTCTGAGAATGTCCTGTGGAAATGAGAACCCTGTGATTACAGGAGAAGCAGTGACTCCGGTGTGGAGACACATTCTGGGACAGTTGCAGACTGCATCTTAGCTCACATACGGACACAGATGAATTTGTTTGTGGTTTCTCCCTCATTGTATGTAAATATTGTTGTGGGGAACACGAGCAGAGGGACAGAGCATTTTAGACTGAAGGTAAAAATCTAGATGCTGTTACCATAGCGCACTAGAGGTAAACTACACTCAGGATGTTAGTGCAGGTTGTTAAGAGACAGAAAATAACAGCTGGCCGTGCTTCTTGTTCCTTGGTAAGCAGACCTGGAAAAGGCTGTATTTTCTCAGAGCAGAGCTGAAGTGGTCCAAGTAGCAAAATATGCTTTTAAAAAAAATGCATGGTTAATGGAGCAGGAGGCACTGGCTGGCTTCACGCAAGGCATTAGTCAGTAACTATTTATGAAACACCTGTGTGTAGGGTACACAGGGCATAGGACTGACTGGCTTTGTGGGAGCTGCAGAGTGAGCAACTTCTGATTACCTCGAGTTTGCCCTACCACATGGGGCTCTTTACTGGCCCTGCAACCCGTGACTTCTATTCTTAGCTTTCTCTCAGAAATGCTTACTCTTTCAGCCTCCCGGTGCAATTCCATCTTATAATTGATTGTTTGACCTTTAATTATACACTGGTCATTAATTGATTTAAATGTCGCTCAACCTAGCTTCCCAGACAATCATTAACTGTCTAGAATTTTACTCCTCACTTCTTAATTTAATAGATTTGAAACTTGTTACAGACTCAATGGAATGGTGGTGCGCTTTCCTCTTTTCAAGGTGTCATTCATTGTTTATTTGGAAGAGTATTTTTCTCAACATAACATTTGTTTATAGTAGAAAATTGGAAAATACTTGCAATTATAAAAAATAAAGTTAAAAATCAGAAATCATTCCATCATATCAATGTAATCACTGATCTTTTGATCAGTCTCTTTCCCTTTTCCTTCCATACACACAGGAAAGTCATATAAAAATTATACAGCATATGTCCATCTTGGGCAAATTTTCTGCACTTCTCCAGACCTGAATATGTTCTTCTGTGACATGGTTTTTGAGGGCATGTAGTTGTGTCATGTAAATATTAAGTATTCCCTTATTTTAGATATTTTGTATAAATGTTCACTATTTTTTTCTACTTTAGTACATTATTACTACACTTTTATTAATATTAATGTGGTCATAAATACCTCATAAGTATTTATACACATGCCATTATTTCTTTTTACTCTATGTTTTTATCTCTCATACTCATATTTTTAAAAGTCAGATGATTTCTAAGGTTTGTTGGTAAACAGCAATTCTTGACTCAGCCCCTCCCTTCTGGCTTTTCTTTGTGGGTACAATGACTTTCAATCTTTTTTCTGTGATCCTCCTGGGTTTTTTATGTGTGTTTATACATGTGAGTAACTGTGGTCACATTGCTGCACGTTGAGTTGGCCTGGCAGGTGTGCAAGGTGGGGCTTGGGCTTTCTATTCACACACCTGCAGCCCCGGTCAGATTCACATACTTTGTCCATGAGCCCAACAGCCCCTGAGGTCACTTCGAACGCTCATCACGTCAGTATGACGAGAGCAGGTGTACTTGTGCCCTAGTCACACAGAATCCCACGAGTCCTCTTCTTCCTTACACGGTTTCTACTGCTGATTAGCACGGTGCCACTACGTGGGTGTGCTCAGCTTTCCCCAATGTGATGGCTGCTGACCTCCAGAAGTTAACAGAGGGGAGCTGTACAAACGTGTCAAGTGTGATTCAGTTACTGTAATTTTTATTACACAGTTGTAATAAAAATATTAAATTTTCATTACAGAAAAAATTTGCCATCATTAACACTTCAAAGTACATTGTAGCCATGATAAAGGCTTAGCAAATCCTTCCTAAATGAGTAAGCAGACACCAGCTGTATTACGGCTACGTTACCTGACAAAGCATCCAGAATCTGAAGGAGCAGCCTGTGCTTCTAGTTCTCTCTCTGGGTCAATAGCAGGAAACTATGGAGAGACTCAGCTGGAAATCCGAGACACAAGAATCTTCTTCTCCTGTCCTCTAGATTGTCATGATCTCTGCCAAAGGAAAGCTCAGCTGTTCTCGGGTTGGTCTGACTCAAGTATAAGAGAGAGAAGCTGTCCTGAGACTCAGTGTCCTTGCTCAGCCCCCCACGGTACTCACCAAGAGCACTTCACTCCGATTTCTGGGGGTGCACATTCTATGCGGCAGCCTCTCCCTGACTGCCAGGGGGTTTTCAACGGTGACATGTCAGCTTAACCTTGGGAAAACTGTTCCAAATTCATTGGCTTCAGAGAGCAAGGCTTAGGAATGTTTTCATGAGCTCCACTTAGTGGCTTCAGAACAAGGGGTGTTGCTTCCTAATGACCCTTGTAATGCAGCACGCCTGCCAAATGCCTGTTTTAACAGCAGCAAAGAATGGGGCATGACACAGGGCACAGGGGTCAGTCGCAGGTAGGGAGGTGCGCACCTGCTATCCTGACTGCCTCGGCTTGCTGCTGGAGGGGGGATCACCCAACATCTTCGGATGGGCACTTTTTTTAGGACTCTTAAGGGTTTGTTTGCTTATCTTTTTATTAGAAATACCTGCTGAGTTTGGCCTAATTAATTTTAAGGCTTAGCCATTCTTTGGGTTTCGAAGATAAAGGGCAGAATTGTGAAAAAGTGCTCTTTTGATTCTCACAGATTTGGTTAGAAGCAATAGAGGAAGCTCTGCAGTGCTTTCCTGGGACACACTTTAAAACATGCCCTAGTAAATTGCCTGGAGCAGAGTGAATCGCCTGTGCTTTGGAGAAACCTGTCACAGGTGCCTGCAGGATCCACTTCAACGTCCGTAAACACGTTTGTCACTGCCATCCACGCAGCTGTGCAGCTTTTAAGACACAGCTTCGTAAAGCGCCATCTCCTATGTCTCGGCACGCTTCCTTTATTTCCAGAGCAGCGATGGAAGCCTTCTGTTGTGTGTTCCCTTCTGCTGTAAATGCTGCACCGGAGACTTGTTACACGGTCGGGCCTCAGTATTCTGGGAATAATATTCTATAGGCCTTTTTTGCCTTGAGTGAAGATTCTTTTGTTTCCCAAGTGCTGGTTTTGCGAACTGTGCTGCAGGGTAAGAGTGAAGGGAGGAAGGCAGGTGCGCGCACAACACTAAGCCGGCGACATGTCCTGGAGCGCTGGGCTGAACGCCGGGGCCATTCTCTCTGCCCATTTCATTCTACCATGCATTTCTTGGAATCTGAGTTTTAAACTGAGCCCCGACCGTGACAGCAGAGCAGAACTGCCGGGTTAGTCCATTCCTTCTTCGCCCGCACTTTGATATGGCGTTCCTTCCCTTCCCACGGGTTTTATCCTGCTCCAGTTGCCTGAGCCCCTACTGTGCGCCAAGCATTGATCCCTGTACTTTACGCTGACAACTCCCTGCAGTTCACAGGTAGCTACTCATAGTTGTCTCCGCTATGCAAACCTGACTGTGCTCTTGCTCACGGTGAGCAGGAAAGCTGGGATTCTGCCCCAGGCTTGGCGTCCTCCGAGCCCCGTTTCTGCTCACTGTGCCTCGTGGAATTGCCTCCCTTGCCCTGTTTTCTTGCATATTTTCCTACCCTCCAACTCAAACAGGCCTGTGCTCCTTTGCCTGCTGGTTAAGCCACTCTCCAAGTCCCAATATTTAATTTTGTAATAATTCCAACTAACCTTCTATCATAATAAATGCGAGGTAGCACAAACTACAAGATTAAAACTTGAATGGAATCCTTGTCTAGAAGACCCCAATTAGACTTGATGTTTTGACCTACATAAGTGTCCCTTTCTTTGGGGTGTGTTCTCTTGTACTATCACAGCCTTTATTGTTTAATATTAGATATCGTGAATAGTTGAGCAGTGACTATTATCATATTTCCAAAGCACGAGGTATTTTAGGTCAAATTATTTTGAAAATATTTGAGAAAATCTTAACCTTTTTTTTATCTAGTCAAAGGCTTCTTAGAAACTTTAGTATGCCAGTGTGCCCCAAAACCTTCTATGACAGAGACATAGTGTAAAATATGTTTCATTATAGATTTTGAAATTAATTTAAATTAAACAATTTATGTGATGCATTTGATTATATTTAAAGGAAATATAATCAAGATAAAGTTATTATATTAGAGTTTTACGTTTAATCATGCTTGACCACATTGACTTTCCAAATTGGTGGGGATTTTTTGGTTTTGTTTTGTTTTTAGAATTTGTGCTGTTTGCATCTAGGAGTTTGGACTAAAATTTGACAAGTGCATTTTGTTATAAAGAAAAACACAACCCCAATTTTTAAATTGCAAAGCACTTAGTTAACTTACAAAAGAAGAAATATGAATAGCCATGAGTGTGTTGAGAGATGGGCAGCTCATCCTGGGATTAAAACTGCTAACTAAAAATGTCCTAGCACCTCAAATTTCAGTGATTATATGTTCATTATTTGCCATAAACTTTCAGTCTGTTTATGAAGTAAAGAGATTGAGTTAGTGTCTTAGGGTTGCCATAATGAAGTCTCACAAATGGGGTGTCTTAAAACAGTTTATTCTCCCACAGTTCTGGAGGCCAGAAGTCCAAATGGAAGGCACCAGCAGTGACTCGCTGCCTCTGTAATGTCTGGGCAGAACCTTGTTTGCCCCTTCAAGCTCCCAGTAACCCCAGGTCTGTCTCAGCTTGAGACAGCATCACCCTAATCTCTGCCTCCATCCTCACACAACCCTCTTCCCTCTGTGTCTGTCACCAAATTTCTATCTTTCTGTGAGGGGACCAGTAATCGTGGGTGAAGGGTGCTCCCTACTCCACTATGACCCAATATTAATTTAACTGATTACACTCACAGGCTCAGGGACTTAGGGCTTCAAAATATCTTTTCTTGGAAGGGGGATTTGATTCATCCTATAACAATTGTACAGGAGTTCTTTTGTGTTACCCATGCAACTTGTAGTAAATTTGAAATGATATAAAAATAAAAAATTACCAAAATGTGTTATCATGTGAAAAAGTGGTCTTTGTTTATTAAAATATCATTAGATAACTTCCATTAGTGTGTTAGATAATTATTACTGCATGAAGAAATTGACAAGTCTATTTATTGAGATTCAGTTTTTATGTAACATAGACCAAAAAATGTTTGTTTATAGGAAGTGTGCACCTGTCGGTTCATATGCCATCTGGCATATAGTAGATTAATTTTCTATTTGGGATGAAGGACATATTTTAGTTCCATCTCCAATACCCCAGAAATTTAGTTTATGACCAATTGGAAGTGGAGTGGCCTTACAGTTTTAGTAATTAGAGAGAAAAGCGTGTTCAGGCTCCCATAGAAAGTATCCGGCCTCCACTGCAGGAAGTATCTGAGGGGCTGCTGTTAATTTGCATAGGGAACATTAATAGCTTTATTTCTGTGATGACAATGACGATGTGATTGAGGTTTTTGAAGTCAAACTGAGAGACTTGTCTTACAGTCTAGAATGCACGAAGATATTTTTGTTAAGCTGTATTGTTCAGTGTAAGAAATTTGACCTCCAGTGATTAGCGGTAGGAATGTAAAGTAAGAAGGTATTTTATGCACGTGCAAAGTCACACACACGCACATACACGGACTTTGGGCTTTGGCTATTAGTGGGCACCGAATATAAATTGGTTCTCTTGAAAAATGAGGAAAAATAGGTGTCTTTTTCATTTTTATATTCTTTTCATAGACCCAGTTTGTAGTCTGTCTTTTTTCCTTCAGTGCAACACCCAGTTATTTAAAATATTATTTCAGATTTAGAAAATGTGTAGTGATTGCTAAGCTCCTGTGCCTGTTGGATACAGTAAGTTCAGGCTTTGATATTCTTTGTTCTATATTTGAAACTTGAGCCTAAAATCCTCCACTCTCCTGCTTCTCATACCCTGAAATAAAACAACCCGCGTATGGCCACATGCGCACAGCGGCACACGAGGAAACCGAAGTGCCTGCTTCTGCTTCATGTCGCTGCCCGTTCAGTACGGAAGGTGCTGAGCTGTGTACCCGGGAGGCACTGGGGTCACTACACGCGACAGCGCGGGAGCTGCTTGTCTACTTACACATTCACAGCTGAGAAGTTGCATGTTAGACTCTACCATCAGAAGCATGAAAGTCAAAAGGTAAAAAGAACATTTTCAAAGATATTTAGGAATATCATGTTTGTATCTTGGAAGTAAAAAACTATGTTTTAGAACATACATATTTTTAAATTCTTATAAATGAACAGTTTCAAGAGTGATTTTTTAATTGAATTTAATTATTTATTCTTGCTTCACAAAGTCAAGTAAATTGATGTGCTATGCGTAAGTAGTTCAAATATTTTTATTTTTTTCATAAGAACTAACATAATACCTTTTCAATGCCACCGATTGCCCCCCCTCCAGTCACGTTACCTTAGGTATGGTAGAAATCAGACCTTCCTGACGGCTCTAATGGAGGCCTCTGACATTGTGCCCAATGTCTTTCTTTGAGCTCATCAGCTCTTTAGCTCCGATGGGATCCATTAGCAACGAAAATTGCAAATTAACTTCAGAGTTAGTCAAACTGATAATAAGAATCAGCCATGAATCTCATCAGGGATGTTCCCAGTAAAAATAAGGCATCTTGAAATAAAATTAATTTATGCAAAGGCAAGAGTTAGTCTTTGCGTACGTGGGTGTGAAAGGTGTCAGTCAGGCCTTACAGACTGCATCCTCCCATTTGAGCACATCAGCTCGGCTTCATCCTGTATCATGCCTCTCGGTGTCTATATATGCTGTGCATACACACACAAAAAAGAAATGGATCCCCTAAGTCTCGAAGGGGAATCTTCTGTCTATAGAACTTGTGTGAAATATATTGTAACTTAACAAATGAAAAGCTTCACTTGCCAAAATGTTTTATTTCAGCCTGCCAAAGAATCTACACTCTCTGCTTTAAAGATGCACCTCTGGGTCAGGGCATTGTCTCCAAAGGCAAACATTGCACACATTATGTGAGGCATTGTTGCCAGCTCTCCTGAGGGAACTCGCCTCTTTCATAGTAGGCGATGGGAAGAGTGAGTTTTCATGGAGGCAAAACAGAGGATTCTGCATACAGTGTGAATCCAGAAGTGATGGGGATCCAGAAGGAAGTGGGGGACGCTGAGGCACGCGGGTCATATAGAGAGGTGGATAGATGGAGACCCCACTTACCTACCCTGGAATCTGGTAGCTCTCTGGCACCAGCTCTAGCCCTCTCACTGTCAGTCCCCACTCTCCTCCATGGGGGTAGGTGCTTACTGGGCAGCCATTCGTACTTCCCTGGGGGCACAGTGGGCATTTTAATCACGGCACATGTTACTTAGTGGGGTATCCCACGTGTCACTTTCATGAGTGTTCGTCACTACATGCTTGTCTATCTGCTTGTAGCACTCCAGTAAAACTGCTGCAAGTAGGCACCATGATCTTCACCATGACCTTCTGAGTTGGCATCAGGAAAGGTGTATTTTTCAGTTGCCATGTGAGCCATTTTGCTGGCTCTGGTGTACCTTCCTGTTCAAAGCCTAATGTGGAGCTGTCTTGTGCCAGTGCTACATTATTAATACTTTAGAGCATTAATTCATTTATCTTCACAACAATCCTGTTATGTCCATTTTTAACTGGGAGAACTGAGGACCAAGAGGGTGAGTAGCTTGCCCAAGGTCACCAAGGTCACTGATGGGTGTGGGAGCAGAGATTTGAACCACATCCTGCCCTTAACTGCTCAGCTGTACTGCGCTGGGTGGGAGCAGCGGGCCTGTGCCATGAGGGAGTTGTAGACACAGACTTACTTGTCACCAGGTGGGGAAACACACTTGTTAAAAGTGGTAGCTAAGATGAGTTGTGAGTGCTCAGAACGGTAGTGCTCAGAGCTCCAGGAGAGTGCCGTCCATGTGCATTTCCAGGGGGCTTTATAATTCCTAATCGTGTTTTTACCAGAACTGGGACCAAGTCACACACATTTACAGGAAGGCACCCATGAATGCCTGTGTACTAGCAGGGTCCAAGCCAGGTAGTTTGAACAGGGAGCATTCAACATAAAAATCACTAAGAACAGTGGACTGTCAGGTGCAGGAAGCTGCCCCTGCTCCAGACGAGGGACAGTGTCCTGGATGGGAGAGGAGGGAAGAGAGGGAAGAGGGTCCCCCAAGGATTGAGATTCTGACCTTTGAGAGAGTTCTGTGCCCTCTGGATGGTGGGGATGTTTATGGAGGTACCAGAAGCTGGTTCTGATGATGAGAAAGCCACCGGCTGGATGGCAGCGCCACTGACTGGAGGGTGTGCACTGCTGGGTCCCTGCCAGGAGCAGGACGCCTCCCTCTGACAGTAGTGCCCTGGGAACAAGAAGGAACCCCCCAGAGCAGTGAGAGAAACCCTTGACCCTGAAGCACCCCCAGTTCTCCAGCTGCAAATAACATCAAATCCAGAGCCTCTGCTACATGGTCATGTTGGCCACCTCTGCTCTGTCTCTGTCTCACGTTCCAAGAACCCATGTCCACATGTGCATGTGTGCACCCATGTGCGTACATCTGCTCTCCACAGAAAACAATATCTGCTCCGCACATTCACTGTTCCTGTATTCTTCATACTTCTCTTGGTAACATTAGTTGTTTCCTTTTACTAGTTACAAGGTGGGATTCTGGTCCTTGGCTCACTCTACGAGCTGTGTCTGTGTGTGTGTTCAAAACCTTGCAGTTCTCTTTCTGAGCAAGATTCTTCATCAGCGCCCTCATGTTTACTTCCCTCTGAAGGACACTGAAATGCTGAGATGTCACTCTAGGTCTGACTCTAGAAATGGGCGTGGTTAGAATGGGTCCAGAAGAAAACAAGCATCCTCGTAAAGGCACTGCCCCAGGTGAGGCCATCACAGGATTTTTAGAAATGATAGAGAGGAATCTCTCCAGGTACCGGAGGGCACGCGACTTCCCTGGTCTTGGGGTTCAAGGTCATCTCTCTCACCTGCGTCCAGCTGTGTATCCTCACTCTGGGTTTCCATATCCCTTCCCTCCCAGTTAACAGGAACTTTCAGACAAAAAGTTGTATGAGACTGTCCAATTGACACTGTATTTCAGCAAAATGTAGGAATAAATTTTGTGTTTGACTTTCGGCAGTATATCCTTTTAATGTTTCTATGGAGCCTGTCTGGTTTTCTTTATGACTTGAGCTTATGCAAATAGTTGAAGAGTCAGGGTTGGGTTTCGTTTGTTTGGTTTTTGTAAGCTTTCTAGTGCACTCGGGGGACTCTGTAACAGTCACTGTTTCTGCTGTAATTGTCAAGTGTGGCAGCCACTTATAGTCCCAAAGCACCTGCTTCAGTTCACACCAAAGGACATTCAACAGCAAGTGTGAGGCCAGCAAACGTTCTGGGTTCCTGACGCCCCATTTCCCACTGGTGTGGACCTGGGCCTTGTGCTCAAGCCCAGCAGGGCACCCTTTCCAATCCAAACACACACGTGTGTCAGCGCCCACGCACACACCCACGGCACATGCATAATCTTTCCGTCCTCCCACTTTGAGGGTCTGTGCCCTGAGATCACCCCATGCTTGGAAGGTATCCTGGTAGCATCCAGCCAGGATTCAGAAATCTCAGCAATAGTTTAAAAAAAAAAGATACATATAGATAATTATTAACAAGAGAAATATTTAACTGCTTAATATGATCAAGGTAACTCTGGAAGATATAGGAACAGCAGATATAAGGAGCAGACACAACTCCTGGGGCCGAGGACAACCTAGTGAAGGGGTCTCCTTGGAAGCTCCCCTCCCTGAGGCTGACAGTCAGACCTCCTAGGAGACGGTGTGGCCTGGCACACAAGGTGACAAAAACTTCAGGAAGGTGCCTCAGGGCCAGGCCTGGCAAGCAGGAAGCTGAGGTACCCACATAATTTGCTGAGAAGGTGTCTGCTGGACGGCTGTCAAAACTAATCCATGGGCCGTTTCCAAGAGGAACTTCTGTTGAGATGCTATAAAGTCTCCCTGAAGGAGTGCAGCCTGTGTCTCACAAACACCGAGACAGGGAGACCCTGGGCTTGGGGATCCAGGAAGAGAAACCCCTTTCTGCTGCACAGGACACTGTACCTGCTACTGCAAGACCCAGCGGTGTTCTGGCTGGTAAAGGAGGAACGTCCACAGGGCCCAGCCCTGGGACCGCGAGAGCGGAGTCAGGAGGGCTGGGGCTAAGAGTCAGCTGTCAGTTCATGTCAGGCACAGGATGGAACCTGACATTGTGTTCTTCATTTTCAAGGCTTTCAGAATCCCACTTCCTGACAGAGGCAAAGCATCCAGCCCCAAATGCAGAGAAGTTCCACTGAGCACGGATCACCTTGCTGGGTTGATTATGGGAATGAAATGTCCCCCCCCCTTGTGCCTGAGTGTCATGTGTGACAGCTCACAGAGCAGGAGGAACATTATTTTAAGTTTAATTTTTTGGTTATCCAAACTGTATTACCATGAATTCAATGTTGGAAATGACTGCCTGAACTAAAGTTTAGAAACATTGAAATAAACTTGTACTGTTTGCCTAGAGAGAAGGGAAGGCATTTTATTTTCAAATTTTGGAAACTTGGTAATTAATTACGGAAAACTTAAGAATATGAGCTACCAGTGGTATTAGTCATGAAATCGCTGACATCTCATTAAAAAAACAGTGCCTTGTGACTAAATGAGTAGGCTTTTTGCATCTCTGCAATTAAACAGTAAGTAAAAGAAAGTAAGCAAGGAGAAAGAAAAAGTAGAGACAGGAAGGAAGGAAAAAAGGAGGAAAAAAAGGAGGGTAAAGTCTTTCACACATGTCACCTCCCTGGAAAGACTGAGGGTAGGAGACCTGTGAGCATAGTGATATTGTAATTATAGCTACGAATCCTGGAAAGTAAATGTCTTCACATTTAGTTACACAGTATTGTTATAAAAATTATAATTCTTTGCCTCCATTTTTAAGAATTTGTTTCAGTTTAGCTTAATACTCCTTGTTTTCAATTTGTTTGGATAAAAATGTTTCAGAAGCTCACATGGGCTAGGCTCTATCATGGGTGCTGTGGATAGAAGGAGAATTAAGACCCACTCTGTGACCAGGGAAATTGTCAACGCTTAGAAAGCCTGGCTCCTGGTAATTTAGCTACACAAGAGGGAGTGATTGGTGAGTGGAAAAATCAGTGAGCGAGCCCAGCTAAAATACTCAGCTCTGTGTTTTGGGTTCAGACTTTCTCTGAAAGAGCCTCATCCCTTCTTAACATTTAGGAAGTCTTCCTTCCAAGGACCCCACTGCCCGTAATCCCAAGTTTCTCTCCCATTTGTGTTTGGTATGATCCCTATCACCTCGTGCCCAGGTGTTTGGCATTTGTAGGATTTTACTTGAAGCAGTTACAAATGGGGAAAGACTATTCATCTCTGGATAGTGGACTACATTTTACAATTAATATTGAAATCTGTAATGACAACCTGTCTCTTGGTTGAATTTTTAATAACTAATACTTGAATAGAAATGTGAAGTCTTATCCTTGTAGTTTGAAGAGTAAAGGAAAGGAATTATTAGCTAAGTCTACTTAAGAATATGCCTGAAGTTTTTTTTATTTCCAAACTCTGAGTTATTAAAGTTAAATTAAAAAGATAATTAAAAGCTTTTAGGACTTCACAAGTACATGCTTTCCTTAGGTAAACACAGAGCTGAGATATATGACTTGCTTTATTCAAATAAAGGAGTACGTTTATATGATTACAGAAAGCATAATATGGCATACAGGGGAGTAACGAGACAACGTATCTTGGTGAAAATATTAAAATATGATATATTTTGCCACTTTAACGTACTTTTTGTTTCTTTGGGTTATTTTTACAACATATTTGGAGTAGTTCTTTGGAAATCTGTGTAGACTTGCCAAAGTAGAGGAAAGCTCTTTGTACATGTAGACTCACAGAATGCAGAACTCTAAATATTAATATGTAAAATTGCAATTTAAATCACATTTTTAGATAAGGTTATGAATTTGGATATAATAAGATTTATGTTATCTTTGCAACACAGAATCCTGTTCTGTGAGAGGATTGGGGACAATCTGTCATGTGTCAGGTCTGAGTTTCGTCACGTGTTACTGGGGAGGGACATGGGGAATCTTAGACGGGTGAGGCATGGTCACACCCTGCCCTTGGAGAGAGGACATTAGCCAGGCCGGATAGATTTGATGGAGCTCATTAAAGAACATAAAACACTGGTGACAATTCATGTGACCATTTTTTCAGAGGTACCATGCTTATGAAGGGCTTTTTGAAGCTAAAAGATGTGGAATCACCATATTTACTGTAGCCAATACATTAATGTCTACAGATAATGATTTTCATTAGAAAATAATTTTCCAGAAAGAGAAAACTCACCTGGACCCATTAGCATAGCCTTTATTCAGACTTTATAGCGTAAGGGGAGCACCCAGGTGAGTTTCTGTGGAGAAGTAAGAGCGGGAGGATTGCACAGGGTAGACTGGGGCCGATCTGTCGACACAGCTTGTTCATGGAAGAGTTCACCACTGAGATTCTTACAAGCACTTCACGCCCCTGCTGCGTTAGACACAGGACAATGTGCAGGGCTGTTACACAGTGCGCGAGTGAGCAGACACTGATTAGATGTTCCAGGCTTAGTAATGGGAGTGGAGAGAGGAAGCCGGGACCAAGGTCTCACAAGGACCAGTGGAACCTTTGGAAAATTTTATAGAGTTTTTACATGTTATTTAACATCTTTGTCCTAAAAAGCAATTGTAGCTTCCTACATGACTCTTTAGGGTTGCAGCTAACATGAACTGTTTCTGCATTCGTTTCCCAGCTAAGATTGATGTGAATCTTTTAATCTGCTTTTAATTTTAACAGTATGTAATATTATTTTCTTTCTTTTTTTAATCTAGGCTGGAGCCAATGTCCTCCTCCAGGACGTTAATGGGAATATTCCACTGGACTATGCCATGGAGGGGACGGAATCCAGCTCTATCCTGCTGACCTATCTGGATGAGAACGGTAGGGGAGGCTTGAAACACGCAGGAAGAGCTAGATTGGTAGAATTACAAGTGACTGTTTGTATTTACAGGCATGTTTATGTGACTTCAGTGGGCACACCTTCCCTAAATGATGTCAAATAAGGAACTTCCCTCTGCAGCTCCTGCTGCCATCTGCGCCCTTCACTATGGCTCAGTAACACAGCTTTGTGAAAGCCAGCAGAAAGCTGGAGGCCAACAAGGAAGGAACATTGTCACAGGCATCTAGTGTCCGTAATTAGTGGGATTGGGTTTGTAATTATAATCTCTTCTCCCCTGGGAGGGAAGGGACATGAACCAGCACAAATGGATTTTGAGCTAATCACAGCAAGGTCATCTGAAGTATATTCTCAGAGGGGCAAGTAGCCGTAGTAAGAATTATATACAGCCACATAACTAAGAGCTCAAGTCCAAGGCAGTTCACACATTGCCCCCCAAATCCACTCTCTTTGCCACTTAGACAAAGGTATTCAGAAAGAAACACTACGATCACTATGCCAGGCTGAGAGAAGCAGGCTCCTCCTCCAGATGCTCTCATTGACAGAGGGTGAGCAGTTACACAAACGCAGCAGCCTGGGATTCCACCTGTCAGTGCAGCCTCGGGAAGGTGAGAGCTCCTTGAATCCCTGGACCCAAGGTGGTGTCACAGAATCGTGCCCTTATCTCCCTTGCATATTATACAATAACAAGGAAATTTGAATCCCTTGGAGGATGAGCCTGTGGCCAGTCGAAAAGTTTATAGTTTGTAAGAGCTGTAGGCTGCTGCTTGTGAGTCTTACACTTGAGCCCCTCCAGAGAAACTCACACCTGCCTTGTTGTTTCCTTGTGTGCTTTGCTGCCCCCAGATGCCTGTGTCAGGAAGGTTTGCTCTGGAGGTGGTTTAGAATGCTAATAATGAGGAGTTCCTTGACTAGTCCCATTAACTGTGAAAGCTGTGGGTGTGGTGGCCTTGCCTGAGTCTGGGGTGGTAATAATGATGTGTAAACAGCTGTGGTGCTGAGGGTACTGGGGTTGGGGTTGGGCAGAAGCTACTGGGTGGGGCTGACGGTGGGTGGATCCAGGCTACCATGCTACAGGTACGTCACCCGGACACTATCACTCACGGGAGCGCTCACTGCCTGTCTTCAGCTCTTGTTAGCTGTGCTTATTGCAGACATATTCCATTACTTCTAAAGGGAATGAAGCTTGAAGTCATGCAGATTTCACTTTGGGGAAGTTAATTATTTGGAACTTTGCCAAACTTTACGTGCAGGGTGCAATTTTTAATTTTCGTGAAAAACTAGCTGGTGGTGGCTCTAGTTAATGACACTGCATGTAGTGTCCATGTAACAGTGCACTGCAAGGGTGGATGTTTGGCTAAGCGTTCTTCTGACAGAATAGTAATGATAACAACAGTAGATAAACTGGAAACCTGGAGGTGAGACTATGTAGATGGTGAATAAATGCTGCTGGTTTCTCTTAGCCACACTGAGTTGCATACAAACACAGGGAGACACAGCAGGTACAGAACGGCACACTCTTCCAAGTGCAGGAGAGTATGGACGCTCTCCCAGCTGCACAGTCAGGTCCTCAGTTGCACAGTCAGGTCCTGAGCTGCACACTCTCCCAGGTACACAGTCAGGTACTGAGCTGCACACTCTCCCAGGGACACAGTCAGCTCCTGAGCTGCACACTCTCCCAGGTACACAGTCAGGTCCTGAGCTGCACACTCTCCCAGGTACACAGTCAGGTCCTCAGCTGCACACTCTCCCAGCTGCACAGTCAGGTCCTCAGCTGCACACTCTCCCAGGTACACAGTCAGGTCCTCAGCTGCACACTCTCCCAGGTACACAGTCAGGTCCTGAGCTGCACACTCTCCCAGGTACACAGTCAGCTCCTGAGCTGCACACTCTCCCAGGTACACAGTCAGGTCCTGAGCTGCACACTCTCCCAGGTACACAAGTCCTAAGCTGGACACTCTCCCAGGCACACAGTCAGGTGCTGAGTTGGACACTGTCCCGGGTGCACAGTGAGGGATGTCCTTGGCTGCACAGTCAAGTACTAAGCTGGATACTCTCTAAGCTACACAGTCAGGTCCTGAGTTGCACACTCTCCCAGGGACGCAGTCATGTACTGAGCTGGACACTCTCCAAGCTACACAGTCAGGTCCTGAGCTGGACATTCTCCCCGGTGCATATCAGGTACTGAGCTGCACACTCAGATGACACATTAGGTTCTTGCAGCTCCTGTGATAGTCAGAACTCAGTAAAGTGCTTTCTGAAATAAAACTCCTGATGCCAAATCTAAACAAACAGAGAAGAACTCAGCCCTGCTGCATCAGTCCTATGTGATTCTTGTTTCCTGCTTTCTTCTGTTCTGAATTTCTAAAGCCTCAGTAATTTTTTTCAGAAAATGAAATTATCTTTATTTGCAAAAGCGTTAACTTGTCCTGCAATCCTTTTGAATTTATTAAAGCATTTTGTTTGATGGGAAATGTTCATATTTTTAAGATCTGTATTGTCTATCCTACATAAATAACAAAAGTAAGTGTATTCCTTTGGGGGACTGATTTAAGAAATAATTTAGGAAAATAAAAACAAGAGGAAGGCACTGACTCTTGAATGTTTAAGAGGAAATTTGTCATAACTGTGGATGTCACAATCAGTATGTATAATAGATTTGTGCTGGAACAAACTCAATGTAATATCTCTTACATTTTTAATGCTGTTTGCCCCTTTCTCCACTGCTGCTCTGGCCCCTGCCTCCCACCCATCTGCCCTTCCTGCAGCCCGTTCAAAGTCTGTTTCTGCTTTTGTAGGTCTCCTCCTGCTTATCTGTACCTTGGGCTGTAGTTCCTGGTAAATGCCATCTAGCTTGATTTATTCTCTGGCTCTCCTGTTAGTGATATTTCAGAGTTATCGGCTGTGACAGCCTGGGCTGATGAGCTAAGAAATCACTAATATTTCAAGATGAGATTTCTATTATTTCTTGGCTCTCAGCTTTTCAGCATAGTGTCAGCCTAACAAGGTTGCTGCAATCCTAGGATTTCTTCATCATTCAGTCTTGCAACCAAGTGCTGATCATCCTGTCATGCCAGGATGCACCTGGCAGGAGGGGCCAGGCCATGTGATGAACAAGTTGATTACATGGAAAATCGCTGGTCATAAGTCCTAATTGTACTGTCACCACTGAAGTACATGGTAAACTCAGGCAGAGCAATTAACCCCGGCTCACCGCCTGAGCCTACAACCCTGTAAAACAAGACAACTGTGAAGAGCTGCTTGAGCATTTGATAAATATTAGATCTCCAGTGCACGACTAACCAGCTGGCCTACAAGAAATGAGATTGATTATAGAGTGAACCAGCAAGGAAAGAAAGGCCTGACAGGAGATCCCAAGGTGGTCCAGGACAAATATCAGCATTTATAAACACATGAGCTCTGACAGTTAAGTCCCCAAACTCATCCTAGAAAAAGTGCCACATGCCTCACTGCAGTCATCTTCAAGGTAGTCCCCTTCAGAAGCTATGAACCAACACCAATGCCTAGTTTACCCTATAAAGCAATTTTGGAACTCTTTTTCTGAAATGGCTGTCAAAGCTGTTGTTGTACAAGGTCTGACTATTAAGTTGAGGAACTTGGGGCCAGGTGCTTACTTTGGCATCACCATGCAAACAACTCAGTGAGTTTTCATAACCTCAGTGTATCAGTGTCTCACGTCTTTGTTTGTATCAATGTGTGGCAACGTCTCTCTGAGTGGTGTTCATTATTGTGGCATATTTTTGTGTGCTATTATGATGACAGCTGTGATGGCCATTCTAGAAAAACAGTTTCAAAATTGCCTGGAAGAGCAGATTAGGTGCCTATGTGCTGGCTCAATGTATAGCTTCCCAAGTGGAGTACTTAGAAGGTGACCAGAGTGAGAATATTCAGCAATGAGGTGCATATGAATAGTACTTTTTCTAGGATGAGCTTGCAAGCTTAATTGTCAGACCTCTTTGTGTGTGTGTGTGTGTGTGTGTGTGTGTGTGTGTGTGTGTATATAAATAATCTTTTAGGCAGATATAAATAAATATACATTGTATATGTATATATGTGCATATATATATATGTATATATAGAGAGAGAGAGAGAAAGAGAGAGAGAGAGAGAACATGCTGTGAAAGAAATCCAAGGCTTTAGTTGGCTTTGCAGCATCACCACCATCACCACATGCTGTCCCTTCTCCCTGTTCAAACCTGTCTTGTTAGAAAATATAGTTCCTGTTTATTCTCCCGAGTTCCCAGTCTGCTGATCAGCGTCTGGCCCTACAGATCTGCTGGAAATGCCCCTGCAGCACCTGTCATTGCCTTCCTTAGTTATCTATCCAGAAATTACTTTTCTTGTCTCTGTCCCATTCAGTGATCTTGGTCACACAATCCCAGGAAAACTCTGGCCTGTAATGATCATCCCATAGTTTTCTCTCCTGTTTAGCGTCTGTTTCCTTGGGTGTCCCCTTCTCCGTCTGGGCCCACACATGCTGGTCACCTCCAGGACTTCGTCTTTGACAGCCTTCTTTTCCTGCTCTTCCTGCTGTCATTGGGTCAACTTTTACCTGACCTGTTCCCTGGGGAATCCCTACAGCCTAATTACCATTTGCTCCCTCAGTCTTGTATGTGTAATTTTTTAAAATTGACTGGATGTCAGACTATTTGAAATAACATATCAATATGTAATTTATCATTGCTTATTTGAATTGTATTTGAACTCTGTACTTGAGCACAGCCTGGGTGTGGCTATTCTCTTTCCTGGAACCACCCTTCTTCATTTGCCTCCTCAACTCTCCTGCTTCCTTGCATCTTGTTGGAAGATTACAATGAAGATTAAAATAGGTAAACTGCAAGGTTTTGAGCTTAGAGAATCCCATGCTAAAATCACAGGATGGCTTGTATCATAGGGAATTGCAATTGCCTGTTTAGTTTTATTTCCTCTTTGAGAGCAAAGATCATGTTTTTTGCATACCAAATGATGATGCAATAACGTATAATACTGACTAAAACTAAGGTGTGTGCAAATATTTTAAACACACCAAGGAGTAAGAGTTTAATTTTGCCTGTGGTTTCAAAGAAGTAGTGATGCTTACACTGAGCTTTAGGTGAGGGGACTGATACCCCAGGGACAGGGAAATCAAGTGTGTGGACAGGACTCACGTGAGGCGCAGAGCTAAGGCAGGAGTTCAGAAAAATCATGGAAGGTACAGCAACATGCTCCTAAATTTTGGTGAGAAGTTACCACCGCACAATTCAGCATAATTTTTACATAATCATACAACTACCATAATAACAAGCATAGGGTAGCCCAGTTTAGAATAAAGGAGAGAAAAGTTGAATTGTTACAAACGACGATATTACCTTAAGTGGGACAGTTAAAGAAAGTTAAGGTTCAAATTGACTTGAGGTGTTAATGGAATTTCAGTTTTGCAAAATGTTTGTTGATTTTACCACATGGAATCAGGCAGTAAAAGCAACACTTGTGAATTTCAAGTAAACTGTTTTGTTCTTTAGAGAGAACTGTAGTAAAAAAATGTCAGATTCCTGTCAAAACAGTTAATCTAAGCAGGCTTTTTGTTAATTTTTTTTCCAGAAAACAATATGAAAGCAGAAATAAATTTCTTCCAAAAATTGAGATTTGGCCCATAAGCCATTACGAAATAGACTTTCATGCCCAATGTCTATCTTGGTACATTTTATCTAGGAGCAGTTAAAGAAATTTGATCATGAAGAGAAGGAATTTCTGTTGTGTTGTATTAAAAAAAGAAAAGATTGGTGTTTCTTTTCTGAAAAATAACAAAAATCTAAAAATCACATTTTAATTAACATCCTATTTGTTTCAAAAAATTAGAACTTATAATATTATAATACATGTCATATTATCCCCCATGGTATCTTCACAGAGGTGACCAGATAGATGCTTCCCATAGGTTGTACCCTGAGTCTGCAGTGAATGACATCCTATCTCTGTTTTGATTTGTGTGTTTCATTCCAAGCCTTGTTCTGTTTTTATCACTCAATTTTAAGTAATTAAATAATTCTCTAAAAGATACATATTTTAGTAAACATTGCAACATTATAAAAGTTAACAAAACAACTTCAATTTCGAGCAACTGTGAGATTCTTCTACTTCAACATGCAAAACTGAATGCAGACATCTGAAATTTTGCTGATTTTTATTTTTCAAAATTAAATCACATATCAGATTCCTTAATCCTAAAAATGAGAACAGAGTGAACAGCTTTAGTTCCTTTTTAACAGACCTCAAATGCTTCCATCAGGGAAATCGGTTAGTTCTGAAACAGCCTATCACAATTTAGAAGCTGCAGGATGCCACAGGTGTGCCTGCGCTATCCTTCTACTAAGATTACTCAGCTCCTCACCGAGTTTTAACGAGCTACATTGTTCAAATATGAGTCTTCATGCATAGATCATCGACCGTGGCTTAAGTCAGACTATGGGTTTATTTGGTTACATGATACTCATCATTACAAAGAAAAATGTGTATAAATGAGAGGCAAATAATCCACATGCCAGGGGCTAAAAATCACAGCTCACTTTTACTGAGTGCTCACTGCAAGCCAAATACACAGTATGTGTTTTAGGTGTTTTAACTCATTGTCATAACAACTGATGAGGCAAGAGCTATCAGCAATTTGCAGTTAAAGAAACTGAGGCAGAGGCTAAATCCCTTGCCCACATTGACACAAGTAGTGGTGGATACACAAACAGCCCTGCAACCCGGACCAGCTGGCTCCGTGGCACCTGGGCGCTGCTGCTCACTGCGATCAGAGAACAGGCAGCAGAGTCCAGTGGACTGAGCACCCCTGGGCAAGGAGGATAGCAGATAAGCAGCACACTGACCATCTCTGCCCAGGAGACTTAGAAGTATTCACTGTAACTTTACCCTTGGGATCTGTATTATTAGCTGAGTGAATAAGGATATCGAAGCCCATACAGGTTAAACACCTTTACCAAAGTGAACCTGGGGAACTCAAGTGCAGGCCAGGCCCCCCTGGAAGCTCCAGTCTGAGGTTTATTCCTGGCTCCTCTGTTCCAGGCTATCTCTTCATGTTTCCTGACAGTACAACCAAATAAGGTAAAGAAAGGGCTCGGAAGAGTGCTGGTTCCTCCTGCTGAGAGGGACAGAGCATTATCGTCATCATCATCAGTGCCATTTTCATTTGGAAGAAGATGAATTATCACCCTGAGAAAAATACCAATTTTGTCCAGGAACCAATACTAAGAACAGGAAATGCATAACTGAGGAGACACATTACATAGAAATTATACATCACAGACACAGAATTGCAGGTTAAGATACATGCTGGGTAGAAGTGTGTGCAGAATCCTCCCCCCGCTCAAATCAGACTGTGGGTTTCCTCATTCAATGTTATATTTATTAATAGCCAGGAAATGCTCAACTGGCACATCCTTTAACTTTGATTTTTAAATTTTATATATATATATATATATATGTCTAAAGATAGTACAGAAAGTTCTCAAATACTTTTACATATAACTTCCCCTAAAGTTAACAATTATATGGTCATGGTGGATTCGTGAAAACTAAGAGCTTAACATTGGTGCAATACTGCTATTTATTCTTTTATACTAAAATGCTTTTTTATTTCTTGGTCACGATTCTTTTTATTAATAGCTTTGCTTGTAAAGTGCTTTTTCTATTAAAGGATTCTACATTGCTCTTAGGAGTATGTATTTTAGCAAAAAAAAAAATCAAAGAGTACAAAAACTGTATCTTTGTAACTCGTTTTAATTCCATTTGTGTACTTTAAATGAGGTATGGCAGTGTACGTTTATGATATTCATGAATCGCCTGCCACATATAAGGCATCCTCTCATATCTTCGGATATAAACAAGATACATTTTCTATTGGTTAAAGACTATAATCGAGTTGGAAATAGGATGCATGCAAAGAGAAACAGAAAGAGGGGCTTCAAAGAAGAACACCATTAAAGGATAGAAGACGAGCTGTGTTTTGAGCTCCAGCAGGTGGAAAGCATCTCCATAACCTGACGGCAAGGCCCTTTTTCCCTTAGGAGTGGACCTGACCTCACTCCATCAGATGAAGCTGCAGAGACCCCTGAGTATGTTAACAGATGTCAGACACTTCTTATCATCTGGAGGAAATGTTAATGAGAAAAACGATGAAGGAGTAACTCTGGTAAGTTAATACATTGGACTCCAAAATTATTTACATAGATAATCTAAGTTGCTTTTTAAAACATAGAATTGATTAAAGTTGATCTTTAAATAATTTCTGTGATCATAAAAGTAATATATATTCATTGTAGAATTTTTGGAAAACATACAAATGTGCAGAACAGAAAGTCAAAAATACTTATGCCAGACAAAAAGAATGGGTATATGTTGATATGTTTTGTTCAGGCAATCCTTCCATGTATTTTTTTCTACACATTTAAAATACTTTATGCAATGCTTTTTCAATGTAATTTTTGAGATGCAACTTACAGGAGAATGCTTTCATTTTAGTTTTAAGTGAAACAAAGTATGATGAGATGCTTTGGTAAATGAATTTCTAAATCCAAGCAAACTCTTGTCATTACTTTTTTATTGTTATCAGGAACTGCTGCAGTAAATTAAAAACAAAGCAATATAATCATAATGTCTAATCATCAATACAAGATCATATGGCCCTAGGTTTTGTTTGCTTGCTTGTTTTTCAGATAGTATATCACTCTGTCACCTTGTGTAGAGTGCTGTGGCATCACAGCTCAGCTCACAGCAGCCTCAAACTCTTGGGCTTAACCAGTCCTCTTTCCTCAGCCTTCCCAGTACCTGGGTCTACAAGTGCCAGCCGCGATGACTGGCTGGTTTTCCTATTTTATTTATTTATTCATTTCTGACAGAGTTTCACCCTCAGGAGAGTGCTATGGCTTCACAGCTTATAGTACCCTCAAACTCTTGGGATTAAGCAATTCTTTTGCCTCAGCCTCCCAAGTATCTGGTAGTACAGGCCCCCTCTATAATGTCCAGCTATTTTTTTTTTTTTTGAGACAGGGTCTTGCTCTAGTTCAGGCTGGTCTCAAACTCGTGAGCTCAGGCAATCCACTAGCCTCAGCCTGGTTTCTCTATTGGAGTTTCGCTCTTGTTCAGGCTGGTCTTGAACTGCTGAGCTCAACCCATCCACCTGCCTCAGCCTCCCAGAGTGCTAGAATTATAGGTGCGAGCTGCTGTGCCCAGTTCATATTGCCTTGTTGACACATAAAATTTACCTGGGTATGACAAAAACAAATGTGTGAAGATGCAGGGGAAAAAGTTAAGAGGAAGAAAACTAGAATAGCAAAAGGAAGTATGAAGCTCCGAAGTGCCTAGAAGTTGTTGGAGTCAGTGACTTGGTTTCTTCCATGGGAGAAACATGGTGTGAGGTTGAAGGAGTTGATGAGCAAAGTGACTTAGCTAAGTAGATAAGAGGTTCATCATCTGGAAGATTTTTGAAATCTGATATATTTTTACTTAAATTAAATACAGATTAAGTGCCTTGTGATCTGTAGATGAAATTCTCTAACTAAATATAGATTTTGGAAGATAAAATTTAGAAGACTGTCATTTAAAAATTTTGTTGGTTTATAGCCTTCTGAAATGTATAAAATTTTAAAATTATAGTCTTCTAAATTTTGTCATCTAAAATTGATGTTTATAGATTTACAGATTTCAGAGGCTATAAAAATATAGCTCTAAGACATAAGAAAAATAAACAAAGCCTGTTTAGAGTATGTTGAAAACAACACATTCAGATCGCAAAGCATAGGCATTAACTTAGGGAAGAGATATTGACCACCTGCTGTGAACAAACTAGCAAAAATTATTTTGTCATGGACTCACATTTCAGTGGGGAAAATGGGTAATGTACATTATAAATGAACTATATATATAATGTATTGGTAATAAATATAGAGGAAAAAATAACAAGACAAGACAGGGATGTGTTGGCTGTATTGTCACTGTTTTGAGTGGATGGACAGGTCAGATCTACCTTACAGGGGGAGCTCTGAGTGATGACCTGCAGGCTGAGGGCGCAGGGTCCGGCTGTGCAGGAGCGGCTGCCAGGCCTACAGTGCCCAGGCCCTGGCGGGGGCGAGCGTTGTGAACCCCGAGTCTCACGCTGAGGCCACGGAAACAAGGAAGGACGCAGCTGGTGGCAGATTGCATGGGTCTCACGGGCTGGTAGGAGGATCATGATTATGGAGTGGGATGGTCTGAAGAAAGGAGGGACACATCCTAGTTCAGTTTTGAAAGGATCGCCCCCTCTGAGGCTGCGTTAGGAAGGACAGAGAGGCGGGGTGAGGCTGAGGGTTCAGCCACAAGGCCGTCTGTGACGCAACTCACCCGACGGTGGAGGACGCTGAGATTGTGAGCCCAGGTTACATCCAGAAGACATTTTCCGAAGACCCAGCGCGACCTCCTGATGGATGTGTGGTGTGAGACTGCCGTGGGGCGCCACGGTCTTTCAGCTAAACTACTGCAATGGAGCTGACGTCAGTGAGGGACAGGTGTAGAGAGGGAAGGTCAGGTCAGCCCGGGAGAGGTTACGTCTGAGGGCGCTGCGGCCTGAGTGGAGCCTCCCAGTTAGGGTGTGAGGCTGGAGTCCGGGGTTCCGGAGAAGGACTTTGGGAACGTGAGTGTATTGATGGTAATGAAGCTTGATCGTAGATGACATTGCCAGCTCGATGCAGAAGGAAAAAGGATTTGGGACTAAGACATGGAGATGGAAGGGAAGAGGCTCCAGAGAGGAGAGGAGAAGGGCAAGCTCTGAGACCCGAGGAAAACCAGAGAAGGGGGCGCCAGGAGTCCGGAGCACCGGCTGTGATGAGGTGGGAGGACCTAATGTCTGCGGAGAGCGGTCTCGGGTGGGGAGGACAGTTTCAGTGGACCAGGAGAGTCAAAAGTCAGACTGCAGTAAGGTATTTAATTAACAACTTATTTATTTCACCCAATGAAATAATGCCTAACGCATAATATAACACAATGGAGCCTTTGTTTCTTTGCATAGTAGAAGATATTATAACTCTATGTATTTTTAAAGTCGCTACTAAATAAAAACAGAACACACCCTTCAATCCCTGCCAATTAAAGAGTGTGCACACTTGAATCAGTACGGAGGGATAAATTGCTGTCATTTTCAACCATCTTCAGTTTTGGCATTCCTTGTATCGCTTTTATTGAGCTGAGAGCATACATGGTGACAATAATTGTTCTGTAATAACTAAATCTTGTGGTGATCATCTTTGAGCTTTTAACAAGAAAATGACAGTGAACAAAAGGCTAGGAAGTTGTCCCTGGAAGATTGTAGTGTTTGCAAAGCAGCAGTTTGATTTGATTCCTGTGTCTGAGCTGGCCACCTATTTATGTTAATGACCGTCATTCCTGGGCACTTTATTTCCTTAAGGTGCATAGTATTCATCTATTGTTGGAGAGGAGGACAAGAAGACACTTTTGTTCACAGATCGATTTCTATATCCTGAGCTGGAATGACAATCATGGTTCAAAATTAGGCATTATTTCTCCCACTAACAACAAAGGCCTCAATATAAGTAAGCTTCTAAGAAGGAAGGTGGTTTTCATGGTGCCTTTTCCTGCTTTGTTAGAGTATGCAATAAAATAACCAAATACATGTCTTTTTTCAAAAAATCTTTTACTTTATATTAATATCCTCCTTAAATATAAGTAGAAGCCTCAGAGCAGGACACAATTTAAAAAACAAAACAAAACAAAAATACCATGTTTCAGGACACATGAAAATAAATTCCTGAGTTCAACTGTATAAACACTCTGAAAATACCACTGTAATAATTAATTAACATACGTACTATGGAGATACTGATTCTTTACTGTTTAGCACAGAATTTAATATGCTTCATCTGACATCGAGACTTACTTGCTTAGTTTGTTAGGAAAGAGATTAATCAGGAGATGCAAACATCGGGCAGTTTTATTTTTGTTTGCTTTCTTTATTGGGATGTGTAATGATGTGCTTCATCAGTGCACTGAGCAACAGATTTTAAGGTGGTGTCAGACATAATGCTATTTGAGATACACGCCGTATGAAAATACCGTGATTTCTATTGATGTAATATCATGAGTTTGCTGCCTGCATTCACCATTGAAAAATCTGCCTGATTTCTATAACAGATGAGAAGAAAATACATCTGTCCGTTTTCCCACATAAGCTGATAACCTCCCTGAATTCTACACACACATCCTTCAAGGGCCAGTGGGCCCAGGTGTCTGATTTAGTTAAATCTTGAGCACGTCCGTGGCTCAGAGCTGCCGTGGGCCACAGAGTCCAGAGAAGGAGCTTCACAAGGTCGACTGCTCCCCTCCTGCTGCCCCTCGTCAGCCTCCCTCCCTGATTCACCTCCTCTGAAGTTAGGGAGGGGAAGGGAGGAAGGTGTAGATGGGGTGGGGAGGCGTAGTGAGAGCAAGGTCTTACTTTGCCCTCCTGAAGATGGTTTCCTACCCCCTGGGCCAGAAGCTGACCCCTCATCTTAGAAGGACATGGGGTTTTTCAGATGCCACCCGCCCCCCTCACCCAGAAGCTCTCGTCCTCCCTGATCTGACTGGACGCAGCTCTCCCAAGTGGCCTTCTACTCTTGCTCAGCTCTCAGGAATCTGCGGATACTCTAGATTCTCTCTGCTAAATTATGCTCAATCCATCAGGTTCCCCTAAAATAGAAAAGGAATAAACCAGAGCTTCTCCACAGACCCCCCCACCCCGTGTCAAGGCTGTGTGTGGTTCACAGCAGATGAACTTGCCTTCCCTGCCCTCTAAAGCTGGTAACCAGACCATCTCGTGCCCTTTATTTTTCCAAGCAGGTATCAAAACCCATCCACTGCATCTCCACCAAACTGCCCAGGACAGTTAAAATGGAAAACCTCTAACTTAAAAGGATCAGAGGTCTATAGTGTATTTTCTCACAATTAAAACTATCATTAAGTGATATTATTAACCAAAGGCTTAGTGTGGAATGAAACAGACATGTCACGTGTCCACTCTATGTGCTACTTCAAGTCTGAGCACTCCAGGTGCAGAAGAACGGGCCTCGGTGCGTCCGACAGCCTCTAAACCTGTGTTTCTCCATCGGAAAATGCAGGCTGTCGACAATGTCACAGGTTGTAAAAAAGAGAAATAACTTCTAGTTTTTATTCCTACTGCTTGTGAAGCTACTTCAGTGTCTTGCCCTTTGTGTTGTTAGGCAGGTGAGTTCCACACTGTGGTTTCTGTGGGAACTCTGCTTCCAAATACACCACTGCCAGCCCACAGCAGGCACAGTGACCACCTCTGTCCTTCACAAGAACCCTGAAAATAGCAGGGGAGGACTCTTCTAAGGCCACAGTGATGAGCCCTGTTACCTTCAAGCACCTGATACCTTGTCCAGGACAAGTAGCAGGAGCACAAATCCCATTTCAGGAAACAGACATTTGTTGTTCTATGTATGTTTTTAACCTAATGTGCTCTTAGGGACAATGAGCAACTGTGCCCGGTGGAGACTGGTGACTTGCCTATGGGTTCAGATGTCAGTTGCCAGTAGAATCAGGGTAAAAGCTCTTAGCTCCTGGTATTTTATTATGAGGATTAAAAAAAAATATCTCTTGGCTTGGTGCCATGTAGCTCAGTGGCTAGGGCACCAGCCAGATACACCAAAGCTGGTGAGTTCAAATCCAGCCTGGGCCAATTGCAACCAAAAAATAACTGGGTGTTGTGGCAGGCACCTTAGTCTCAGCTACTTGGGGGGCTGATGCAAGAGAATCACTTAAGCCCCAAGAGTTTGAGGCTGCAGTGAGCTGTGACACCATGGTAGTCTAGGGAGGGTGACATAGTAAGACTCTCAAAAAAAAAAAAATTATAATCCAATTAGGGCTCTTTGCTGTTGTTTTAGTTTTAAGATTACATGTCATTAAATTCGCAGGCTCCATCTATGCCACAGTAGCCAGTGCTTTGGAGACCTCTCCTAGAAGGTGGTTCAGGACTTCTCATCTCTCCCGCCTCAGCCATGCTTGAGATGACGGGCTCAGACTTGGACTGGGTCTGACTGGGGAAGCCCCTCCTCCAGGGGTTGACCCTGTTAACTTGACACCATTAAGATCAGTTACTGACCGGCTAAAGGACCCATTCTTGATTCTGCATTACGGATTCTTTTTTATACAAAACATGAGAAATTTTCTAGACCCTGATCTTATCATCGTAGTTCCTAAAACTTCATTTCTAAACTTCAGATACCTTTTGGAAACTAAACAAGGAGAATATTAAAATGATAACTACGTAATCATGTTAAAGCCTGCTGGGATTAATTAATCCCACTTAGTGTCCTATGGGCCTTTATGTGTACATAGCATCACAATGTACATCTCCTGTGTTTTAGCTACTATGTCTTTGAATTCGCCTTCTATGGCACCAGGTATGGTGCCTGGAATATCAGCTTATCACTACACATTTGACCATTGGGCAAGAAGTAGTACACCATGGAATTGTGGCATTTTGTGTTTTAAAATATTCAGAATTTGTTGGAATAGAGTGGCATGGTAATAGGAATTAACATGAATAAGTGCACATCATGAGAATCACAAAGGAAATAATCAATTATTAACTCACATGCCTTCTCTCAAAGAATGATAATGACACCTACTTATACCAAATGGATAAAATTACATGCATGTTCTTTTGTCTTATGGTGACCACTATTTTAGATCTGATGTTTTATTAAACATCTCTCTTTAAACCACTGAATGAATTGTATCAATATCAGTACTTTTAAAATGTTAGGTAATGAACTATCTCTTCACTGCAGTTACACATGGCGTGTGCAAGTGGCTACAAGGAGGTGGTCTCGCTTATCCTGGAGCACGGTGGAGACCTCAATACTGTAGATGACCAGTACTGGACTCCCCTTCACTTAGCAGCCAAGTATGGCCAGGTAATATAAGTTTATTTTTCTTATTATTTAAAAAAAAGTATAGTTGTGAATAATTTCATATTTAATTTTGATCTCATTTCACATTATGTACTAATCATTATGTAATTTGACTTTTAATAAAATCTTCTAACTAAACAAACTAAAGGATAATATTTACTTTCACAAGAGCACATGAAAATTTCTCACGACTGAATACTATAGTTAAATCATGGGGGAAATAATCAAAACCCATAAACATTCTTCATAGATTGGAGTTAATGCTATTTTCTTTATAGTTCAGTTGTTTTTAAGCTTGGAGTCTCACGATTCTTTGATGATTCTGTTTTCCACAGTTAGTAGATATAAAGCAAAATCACATTTGTCTTTCATTTTTGTCTATAAATTGTATTGCATTTTAATGGATGAAGGATGAGTAGTACATTTCTTTCCATGAGTTGATTTCTGATTGTACCTAATATATCTTGAGTCACCATGGCACAGATTACTTTCTTAGCAGACATCATAATATCTAGATGCAGCAAACATTTTTGCCTTTTTTTGTGGCAGAGTCTCACCATGTCACCCTGGCTTAAGTGTCATTCTAACTCACAGCAACCTCAAACTCTGGGGCTCAAGCAATCCTTTTGCCTCAGTTTTTTCCATTTTTTATTAGCAATGGGATCTCACTGTTGCTAAGGCTGATCTCGAACTCCTGAGCGCAAGCGATCCTCCCGCCTCAGCCTCCCAGAGTGTTTGGGATTATAGGTGCGAGCCATTGTGCCCAGCCAAGAAGCAGCAAACTTTTACGTGGTTTATGAGAGTGAATGTGACATGGCAATGTTCATAACACGTTGCTATTGAAATCTAGCTATAAGAATATGGGTGATATTTAGTGTTAGAGAAAGTCAGTAGCAAGAGCATGAGAGATAAGTCAGTTTTATAGGCACATAGAGTTTTAAGCTAGACATATTATTTCAAAATATTAGTGTGAGTAACAGTCATATCTGGTCAATTTATAGTAAGTTGTATATTTCAGATCCTAACAAGTATGCAAAATACCTATCATGGAATTTCAGTAGCGCTACTATTGACAGCACTGAGAGCAATCGCATTTCCATGCATTTTAGAAATGTGTATTGCTTGGGGAAGTTCTGTCAAGCTAACACAATATCACTTGTTTTGACAACATTTCCTATAGAAAATGATTCATTTATGCAGTACATACATTTAATAGCTTTTAAATGCCCCTAGACCGTGTTTCTCACAAGCGGCTCAAACCCTTTCTTTGTTGTTGTTTGTTCCAGCTACCTTGATTCAGTCTTGATAGTTGTATGTGTTTGAGAATTCAGCAATTTCTTCTACGTTATGCAATTAGGTCATTTCATTTATTGATAATATTTCCTTATGATGATCTTTACTTCTGAGACATCCACTCTACTACCTCCTTTCCAAGTTCTCCTTGAATCAATTCACATTTCTGGGTTATTGCTGCAGTTAGTGAGGAAAGGCGGAAAGCAAAGTCTACGTTGGTGTGCTCTAAAATTATTATTGCTTCTCCTCCTAAAAATAGTACTTTCTTAAAGTCTCATAATGCTTGGTGGACGGTAATGAAAGGAAATTAATCTATGATTATTTTCACATGAAACGCACCTCAAAGGCAGAGATGCAGTGAGTGTGCGTTTATGTCAACTGTTTAAAGACAGGTACAAAGGGTTTATCATCATCTTTGATTCCACGGGTTGAACATGCCTCAGTGTGACCAGTGTTTCCCCACTTATGTTACAAAGAACATCTAGATGTTTCTTTCCCACTTTACTTCCTGGAAGCTATAATGATTAAGACAGAAAAAAGTAGTAGCATGAGAAATTTTATCCCTCAGACAAAGCTACTGGCCTTTCCCTGAAGTGTACAGACGCAATGTGTGTCTCAGTTCAGAGGTTGAGAGTCCTCTGACAAAACCAGGCACAGGCCGTCCAGAGGTCCCTAAGAAACCTGCTCTTCAGAAATGGAAACTTCAACCCAGGAAGTTATGTTTTTAAAATGCCTATAATAGAAATAGGCATTGTAATATATGATAAGTGTCAAAAGGCAAGGTCAGAGTCAGGTAAAAGGTGTGGCACAGGGAGAGACATGTTTAATATAGGAATGGCAAAAAAGTGTATAAATGTGTGTGTATATTGAATATTGCTGTGGTCACCTGGCAGGTGCTCCCCTTGGGAAGCTGCACCCACAGCAGCACCTGCAGCCTTCAAAGCACTTCTGGGTCTCTTTATCTGGAATGGCCATCAGAGTTGTCATTGCACAAAGGCTGACAATTAAGTTCACAAACTCATTATAGGAAAAGTGTTTTAAAAGGTGGACTAGATTCTGGTGTGGGTGCACAGCTTCCCAAGGGGAGTACTGCAGAGGTCACGTAGTGATATTCAGCAATGAAGTACATAGCAATACTCCTATGATGAGTTCACTGATACTCCTATGATGAGTTCATCACCCGACCTCATATACATATATATATATATACACACACATACACACACACATATATACGCATATATATGTATATTCAATATACACACACATTTATACACTTTTTTGCCATTCCTATATTAATACATATATACATATATATTTAATAAAGCAGATGGTTTTCTGTATGGTAAAAAGATCTACAATTAATATAAAAAAGAACTACAATTAATATAGTTACATTTAATAATAAAATCATTTAGCAGTGAACATGTGTCAGGCATGATAGAAGCCACACCCGAGTGATCTAAGGATCATGAGCCCAGTCTAATGCCACTTCTTTTGAAAAGCTTCCTGTCCTTAGAAAGTCATAAGATGGAGAAATCACTGATTAGTAAGGGAGAAAGAATTAGTGGCTTTCAGTGCCATCACTTGCATTTACTTTCCTATTCTAAATGTGTCCCAAACTTTCACTTTTTGTTTTAAATCTGTGCTTTGGACCCGGAGAAGCATAGTCATGGACTTAGGTGAGAAGTACGGCACGGAAGCCGCCTCTCCTCTGTCCGATGCTGGGGCCCAGGGTGCTTTCCCTGCTTGCCCGTGTGCTGCTGCGGTTCCAAGGCCCGTCATCATGTAATGGGACGTGAATTAAGAAACTCTATCCTGTTGCTGATTTTCTGTTCAAAATCAGCTACAAAATATTTGACATAAACATTTACCAATCCGTATTTCTCATTTGCTCAGGTTCCCTGTTTTTCCTCCTGTTTTCCTTGCATTTCACTCGCTCCAGTAAGTGACGCAGGCAGCTTTGCTGTGAGGACACCCTGGCCTTGTCACCAAGGTGGAAAGGGCCAGCTCTGTGCCCCGGCCCTCTACCTGCTGGCTGGGTGAGCTCTGCAAACCTGATTATTTTCTTCCCTCAGAGCTCAGCCTGGGCCTTCAATTAATGAGAACCACCAACACCTGTAAGGAGGGGTTTTGTTTTTGTTTTATTTTTTAAGTGCTGAGATTACAAGTGTGAACGGCTGCGCCTACCTACTTCTGTAGATTTTTGAGAATAGCGAAGGTGGGTAATATCATACCTGTGTTTCACATGTACCCCTGCAGACTGCATGTGGAATGTGAATGTCTTGACACAATGACTAGGAGAAGGCCATGAGGGCTGTGTACACCAGTTTGATGAAAGTATTTCAGGTTGTGTATAGAACCAGCACATTGTACCCCATGGCTACATTAATGTACACAGCTATGATTTAATTAAAAAAAAATAAAAAGGACAAATGTTAAAAAAAACAATATATCATACCTGTGTTGAACATCAATAAGTGAGTGTCCCATGCTGTGGACCAGTTGCTAGACTTGTATAAATAGATGCCCAGTACCAAGTTTTGCAGAAATGGCCATTAAGGTGCAGATGAGGCAGATTTTTTTTTTTTTTTTTTGCCAGGGCTGGGTTTGAACCCACCACCTCCGGCATGTGGGGCCAGCACCCCACTCCTTTGAGCCACAGGCGCCGCCTTATGAGGCAGATTTTTAAATAATATTACCATTATCCTCTGTTCCTCTAGCCTTGCCATTAATTCATTATTTTCCAATTTCTTTCATTGTTGGTGTTGAGACAGTCTCACTCTGTGGCCCACAGTTAGATTGCGAGGGCATCAACCTAACTTATAGCAACCTCAAACTGCTGGGCTCCAGAGATCCCCCAGCTCAGCCTCCCAAGGAGCTAGGACTACAAGTACACACCATCACACTCAGCTAATTTTTTTTTCTATTTTTTAGTAGAGATAAGATCTCTCTCTTGCTCTTTCAAACTCCTGAATTCACACAGCTCAGGTGGTCCTCCTGCCTCGGCCTCCCTGAGTGCTGAGATTACAAGTGTGAGCCACTGCGCCTAACCAGTATTTTCTAATTTCTTATACATTTTAGAACTAAGGATACTGTCTGAATATAAGATGGATCTTTTCTACTTTGTTCCATTAAACTCACTCGAGTGAGGTGTCCACAGAACGTACGATCCTGACAAAGAACTGGTTTCCTGGTCCCTGGTGGTTCCCTCTGCCCTGCAGAGTGAGGAGTGAGTGGACAGAGAGCATGACCCAGAGCCAGGCAGGAAGCTCCACGCACTTAGAGCACGATGAGCCTGAGGTTTCCTATTAGAATATATGACGTCAGAACCCAAATAGTCTTTTCTTAGTCACGCTGAATAAAAAACAACTCAAAGATTTTTGATAACAGAAGATTTTGAGTAAATTATCTTGCAATTACTTTGTCAAGAAAACTATTATATGACATTTAGAATTATATTTAAAAAGTTCATCTGCAGAGATACCATTTAATGCACATTGTGTAATGATTTATTACAAATAGGTTTTATTTGACTATCAGTTTATATGCACCGGGGAGTTATAACTGAAGAAATTTACTGTGAATAAATCTATCTTTGTTGAGAGAGAAAAAGCTTCAGAAATGCTACCATTTTAGAGAGATTAATGGTATTTTTTAGAGACAAATCAGTAATTTCATGTTCTTATGAATTACGAGGATAAATACCTTTATGGAGAAGGTAGTTTGTAGTCTATGACAGTGTTTATTATTAATATTTATATTGAGATGGCATATATATTTTAAAAATACCCTTTATAAATGTATTAACTTTTTCAGTGAGAAAAAGAGATGCCTATTTTTGCCCTAAAACTAGGAACTTCATAAATTACATGAGCAATAAGTCTTTAGATTTTACAACTCCTTCATGAGCTACTGATAAAATAAAGCTTTATTCTAGTCGTGTATGTATTTACTGTTTTTAGTGTTTACAGTAGAACTGGCACTACTACACCAAGAGATAAGAAAATATTTTCACAAAGTCTAGAATCTAAATATCCTCCCTTTCCAAAATATTTTGTAAGACACAACTCACACATTTACATATTCAAAAAAATTGTTTATATTCTCAAATACATTTTTGCCCAAGTATATACAAATTGAGATATATTAGGAGCTTTCATTTTTCTTCAGATATTTCTTCTTTGCTATTTCTTCTAAGGAAACTCTGTGGTTTCCTTACCCCCCAACCTTTTAGCACATGGCGCTCTGTGTGGTTTCCTTACCCCCCAACCTTTTAGCACATGGCGCTCTGTCCCAGGCTCCCCTCCATGCTCCATGGTTCCTGTGTCTTTAGGAAATCTCCCTGCCTTCATCTTCAAATCCTCTCTGCATTGAGCTGGCTCCCAAAGCCTCACCTCTGTTTCTCACCAAGATCCTGACCCAGGTGTACCACTGCTCAGGGGTCATTTCCATCGACCTGTCCTCAAACACAACGTGCATAAAAAGGAAATTATCACCACCTTTCTCTGTACCATCTGCTGCCCCTTCTCTTATCATTTATTCACCACAAACTGAAGCACTATCCACTTTTCTGCCCCTTCTCCTCTTTCATGGCTAGCAGACTACTGAGCCTACAAGCTCCTACCCAGTGGATGGTTTGGAGGTATTGGAGCTATACGCACCCTGAGCCGAGCTGTGCATCCTCACTGCCTCGACCGTGCCTGGGCACCAGTGTCGGGTTCAGCCATCTGTCCACATGCAGGTGTGATCCAGCTGTCCCAGAACAACATAATTTCCATTGCTGTTAAAATAAAAGGCTCAGGCCTTAGCAGTTTCTGAAGCCCCATGTGTCTGAGTCGAGTCCCTGCCTAATTATCCAGTTTTACTTCTCATGCCTCACTCTACCATGTTTGAGGATATAAAGAAATCTTTCCACTTCTAGAATATGCCACGATGTGTACCCTGTCCTTTTCTCTCCCCAAAGTTATTAAATATGAATGGCCTTGCAGTGCTAAGCCAAGACCACTTTACCAGTTATTCTCCCAAATTACCCCTGAATTTGCAGGACACTGCTCCTTCCTATGACCCTGAATATCCCACAGCCCAGCCTCATCACAGCTCATCACAGCTGTCTGCTTGCTGGTCAGCATCACCTGCAGTCTGTGAGAGCTGCATGCAGGGGCAGCATCCAAGTGGTTTATACACATACATCAGGGTACCTTGGACAGGACTGGACAGGACTGGACAGGACCGCAGAACCCTCCCCAGGTCACTGTTGATTTGAGGAGAGACTCAGTGATGCCCAGGGTTAGCAGGTGCATCACGGGGTCATGTGTGAAGAGGAGTCGAGCTGAGTGCTCCTGAGACTGGTGGTTGTGGAAGGTCCTCACGGAGATTCCCCAGAGAAACATGGGCATGTGCAAGGCGTTGGGTAGGGTACGAAGTAAAGATCTGGGGTGGCTCACTAAAGAAATCATGTGCAGTGGAAAGGGACTTCAACCGAGAGCAAGATCTCGTGAGCAGTGGAATATTCACTGGGTGCTGTGGTCTGAATGTGTCCCCCAGAATTCAGGTACTGGGAACTTATTCCTCAATGCAGTGGTATAAAGTGTAAGGCAGGGCTGAAGAGAGGCATTTAGGTCCTTCACGCATGGAAGTGCCACAACAAAAAGGCCTTGCGGGGTGGGGAGGGGCCTTCTGCTCCTCTGCCATGTGAGGACATAGTGTCCACCTCCCACCCCCAAAGAGCTCAATGCTCCGTGGGCCCTCTGGAAACCTGCTGGTGTCTTGACCATGGACATCCCAACCTGCAGAAGTATGAGGATTTAATTGCTGTTCTTTGTAAATTGCCCAGTTTCAAATATTCTGTCCTAACAGCACAAATCGGACCATACAACAGTATAAGAGAAAATTCCCATAAAAGGAGTCTGAGGAGGAAGGACACACCTCAGGAGGAGGATGAGGATTGCTGCACAGAAACAAAAGGAGGGGGGTTCCAGGAATGAAATACACAGACAGGCAGGTGCGATACTGGAATGGTGAGAAAATAACGCCCTTTGGAGGATGGAGGCAGAACTGTGTGTTTAATGAGAAACCGGTGGTCGAATAATAAATAATTGTCAGACTTTTATCAGTCTTTTAAATCTGATGTTTTAGATGAGAAATGGCCCACATGGTTCTCGAGTCAGAAGTGTTTATTCATTACTATGCAGAGTGTGTGTCCTTGAGCACAGATGTGTCTATCTCAAGTGGGGTGTACAGATTCTGAATTCCACTCAGCATTGTAATTTATTCTTAATAAGTTCAATCAAACTGTCTATGTTAGCTTCTGAACCAGGAATGAGCATTAGCTCCAAATGCTTGTGGGTTTGGTTTAACTTTGTAAAGAGATACTTTAAGTGACTATCAGGAAAATAATTTTGATGAATTTAACCAAACTGAAATACAACTATTCAAAGAATGAGTAGATCAGTGATTTTCACACTAGTGTGCCCGAGAGAATCTTAGGTGTGCCTTGGAAATTTTTACAGATCAATTATTTATGAAAGAAGTTCAAAGCACAGTTAGTATATTCTTTTCTTTTACTCTTTTATTATTTTTTAAAAATCAGCATAATTTAAGTGTGCCATGGAAGTTTAACTATAGGTTCAAGTGTGCTGAGAGATAAAAGAAGTTGAAAAACACTGAAGTAGAGTGTATATCCCCTAACTTACATGATTTTAAATTTTGGCTTTAATACGGTTCCTGTTAGCCGCATAGCATTTCCTTACACACACACACACACACACTCTATTGGTCTCCTTAACCTCCCATAGCTTTGCTGATTGTGAAATTCTTTTAGCAGTGCAGAGTGCTTGGGCCATGTACACTCCCTATTCTGGTTTGAAGTAATTTACCTGAAGATCTTTTGTGAGGTGAAAAGACATGTTTCAAAGCAGAGCCATTGAAATCAGCACAGACCTGCTTAATTCAGTTGTGTTAAGTGCCTCCCTGATTTCTAATTGGAAGCCCAGAGGAAGTACTGACTTTACCCCTCCCCCCTAAAAAAGGAATTCCCCAAGGGGGAGAAGCTGCCTCATCCACACATGAATGTTTATATTCACAGGCCTGAAATAAAATGGAATTACTTTTATTGTTAAAGATTTTCATAGAGACACATTTGCTTTTATTACTTAAGCACTTTTCTGTAGTTGACACTGGGGAAACAGGTTGCCTGCTGGGGGATTGCACAGGACTTCATTTGGAGTCCTGTAAGGAGCAAACTGAATTTTGAAGTGCAACATAATTATTCATCTCTGGTACTCTGGCATTAGCTTTAGATTTACTGCCATTCTTTCAAATTTGTGAGAAACAAAAATAATGGCACGCCGTTTGTGGCTCTCATTGTTGGTCATTTCTTTGTGCAGTTCTCTTTCCTTCCTCCTGCTCTCCCTTCATTTCCTCTACCTCGCTCCATCCTCTGTTTCTTATTCTTTCTTTTTTCTCCCCTCATTTCTTCTATTATTCCTTCCTTCATTTCTGTCCTATGGTTTAAGAATAGGCAAATCTCTCAGGTCTTTGATACAAAACAAAACTCTTTCTTGTAACTATCTCAATGTCCTGGGAATCTGCAATATATATTTCAATATATATTTAATCTTTTAGATACCAAGAGAACTTCTTCCTTTAGTAAAATATGTATGTATTTGGAAATCAAATAACATTGTAAATATAAGCACGCTGCTTTGGATGGAAAAAAAGTTACTGAAATAATTTTGTGTTCTCTAAAACCACTTAGTTTGCATGGGCTTGTGGGAAATCTAGCAACTGAGTAGACCACTGCAAACCTCATTAGTTTTACAAGGAGAAAACTGAGAAGAGCAGTGGTTGATATTTAGGAAGGTCCCTTGGAATGTGTGGACAGGAAGCTCAGGATAGATGAAGGATTTCATAGAAAATGTGATAAAAGCAAAAAACAATAACACATACAGCAGGAGAGGTTAGCCCCACTCTAACTGGTGCAATAAAACAAAAAATGGAAGTGAAAGAGAAAGTTAGGAAAGGAGAAAGGAAACAAAGGAATCTCAATTTTTTTTTAACTTAGAACCAGAAGTGAATTTATGAAAACTGTTTCCAGAAGCATTATAAACATAAAATCTATATAATACATTTAGCAAATGATGTGCAAGATTTCTAGACTGAGAACCACAAAATATTGCAGCGACAATTAAAGATCGACCTAAAAGGAAAGGTAATCACCATGGTCACTGAGACTGTCGTCTTTCCGTTAGTGACGGTATCTGGAAGGGCAGAATAGTGGTCCCCGTAGATGGGAATGCCCTGATTCTGGACCCAGCCAATGTGTTGCCTCACAAAGTTAAAGAACTTTGCACTGTTACTGATTAAGAATCTTGAGCTGGGAAGATTTTCTTGAATTATCCAAGTGGGCCCATTGTAATCATATGGACACTTAAAGCACAGGCCTGTTTCTGGCTGAACGTCTGAAAAGGACGTGACTATGGAAAACTGACAAGAGGAGAGCAATGTTGCTAGTTTGACGATGGCAGAAGGGAATCATGAGCCAAGGAATGCGGGTGATCCCTAAAAGATGAAAAAGCAGAAATAGACTCTTCCCCAGAAGCAGAAGAAAGCATAGCACAACCAGCACCCCGATGTCAGCCCATGAGGTATGCGATGATGTCTGACCTACAAAATGTAAGATAATTTTATTATTCAAGCCACTAACCAGTTTGTGAAGGCAGCCATGTACATCTGATACAGTAGGCTAGCTGTTTAAAGGAATCCTAGTCTAAATTTTAGAGGCTTTTCTTACAGAAATTGAAAACTTCATTCTAAAATCTATATGGAATGCAAAGTACCTAAGATAGACAAAATTATCTTGAAAAGAAAAAAAGGGGGGAGTGTTTTCAAGACCAACTGTAAGTCTTGTATAAGATTTCAAGACTTTCTACCAAGGTTGTTAGACAATGAAGGAAGGATAAACCAGTGGATCAATAGAACATAATATATAGATTCCAAAAATGGACAAAACATAACTATTCAATTGATTTGTTAAGGTCTCAAAGTAATTTCTTAAGATAAAATAGTCTTTTCAATAAATGTTGCTGAAATCAGATGGTACTGGATCATTGAAGCCTGTACCTGCCATTTACAAAAAGTCACTGGAAATGGATCATGAATATGAAAGTTACAACTATAAAGGTTTTAGAATAAATTATAGTATAATATTTTCATGACCTTTAAGTAGGCAAAGAGTTATTTGGATATAAAAGCACTAACTACTAGAGCAAAAAATATATGTGCAGATGTTGTACTTAAAAGTAAAACAAATAAAATATTATTTTGTTCATCAAAAGACATTTTTTAGGAAGATGAATAGGCAAACCATAGAATAGGGGAGAGGGAATATATGTAACACAAATATATCCAGAACTTATAAAGAACAGGTCAATAATAAAAAGATAAGCAATCCAGTAATAACTGGACAAAAACATTTTAATAAACACTTCACAAAAGGAAACGTTGGAATGACCACTAAGCACGTGAGAACGCCCACCATCATTAGTCGTGAGGGAAACGTAGGTTAACTGACTGTTTCACGGTCAGCATCACAGTGACAGAGTTTTACAATGACAGTGTCAAGCTTTAGGAAGGATGTGCAGCAGAACTGCTGGTGAGGATATAAAGGGGTAGACTGCCTCATGAATCTGTGTGGTATACATTGACCGGGTCATCCAGGATTCCACTCCAAGAATTTTCAAAAAAGCAAAATGGAAACCTGAAGATCTATTTTGACCAAAACAACGTATGTCCATAAGGGCCTTATTCAAAGATCCCAAAACTGAAAATAGCTCAACTGTCAATGAAGAAGAAAATGATCACTGCATTGTACAGTCATATGGGGGACTACAGTAAGAAGAGAAAGTGTTGATACATGCAAAGAAAAGACACATTCTCAAGACCCTTATGTCCACCATATATATTTTCATGTTCTATTTATGCAAAGCTCAAGAACAGGCAAACTGGTCTGGGTGACATAGATCACAGGGGGCTTCCTATCCAGAATGGAGATTGATCGCAGTGGGCAGCAGGGACAAGCTGGCGTTCAGAGAGGTGTTCTGTATCTTAATTATGTTATTGATTACATAGGGATGCATGTTTACCAAGGTTGTTACAACTGTGTGCTTATTATCTGTGCATTTTATTGCATTTAGATTACTTCTTTTTAAACAACAAAAAAGAATATTAGATGGGGGGGGTGGAAACAGCTGTGAGGCTTCCAATGCCCAACACAACTGATTTCTTCAAATTTGTGGTTTGACTTCCACCATTTTGGCTCTCCTGGCCTGAGAGAAAACACCATCTACCAGTGTTTGTCAGCTGAGAATGAGCTGTTTTGTATTACAAAAACATGTTATTTCAGAACTTGCTATTCCCTGTGAATCAAAAATGAAACTGGAATCACCATTTAAAAATATTTAGAACAGAATCACAGTGAAAAGGCTGCGATGTGAGATATGGAAAAAGTGGTGTTTTGATGAAAGTTTACCGCCTTTAAAGTTGTAAACCAAATAATACGTGTTTACATTATAAAGGAAGAGAGTTTGAAAATGAATGTGCTAAATTACAACTTAAGATTTGCAGAGATTAAGAGAATTAACACAAGGAATGTTGAAATAAGGATGTACAACATTAGGAACAAAACTGATTGAACTAAAAGCAAAGGTACAGAGGGATCAACAATCCCCAACAGCATTCACCTTCGTGTAAGGCTTACTGAGATGAGCCGTTCTAGAAACATTTGTCCAGAGAGACAGAGATGGCGCACAGAATCGCTGGTGCTGTGCAAGCGAAGGAAAAGATAACTGCATAGACAGCACAGCTAGGGGAAAGACAGCAGAAGAATACACAATAAAGGGATGTATACATCCAGCACTGTTATACCAATAAATCTGAAAACGTAAATAAAAATGGCAAATCCCAAGGAAATCACGACTGAAAAATATTTACTTAATGCCTTAAATAAAGCCAGAACCTCCTGTAGTGACTACAGACCTCTATTTTCAAAGCAACCCAGCTTTAAACCCCAGTGACTTATTTTTTTAACACCCAACAATCTAACAACATGGAAACGTCTGATAATAAAATTATGAACTATAAGTGGAGCAACAGGAACTGTTAGGAAGAGGGCGTGTACATTGGAGCAGCCTCTTTGAAAAAAAGATGGAGCTATCTAGTCACTTTAACGATGTGTAGACCTGTATGCCGGCATTTTCAGTCGAAGCACACACATTCTGAAGAAACTCCTGCGTGTGAGTGCCATGAAGTATGAACAAGACTGTTGGCAGTAATATTATTTGCAAAAATAAATAAATGACTGCAAATGGCTGAGTGCTCACTGAGCGGAAGGCAGGGGCACTGAGATGTACTTGTACGATACATGGATTCTGATGACTCTCGGAAGTGCAGTGGTGTGCCTTGAGGTGGAGGTGTATGTGCACTGGGATTTCATTTCTGTAACTGCCACAAGCAAAATAAGCAATATATTGTTTAGGGACCCTTCTGTATGTGTGTGCTAAGCTTGTATGAGTAAAGAACAGTGTTCATGGTTAACCCAAAATTCTTGATAGCGGCCAACAAGGAAAAACAGAGAGACGGATAGTTTTGAGAAAAACACATAAAGATTCCATTAATGACATATTCTTAAATTTGGGTATGTTGAAATTTATTTCATTCCTGCTCTTTCAAAGGTACGCATACATTCCGTATCCTCTGTGCTGTGAGGTACTAAGTTTTTAAACACATAGCTCTCATAGAGGTGCTTCATCCTTGTAACTTAAGACTGAGTTTTCTTAAAGGTCCAATTTGACTTTAGGTTCCTAACGTCTATGGTGCTGTCCTGGATGGACAATACCAACAATTTGGACTTTGATGAATCGCTCATTGAAACAAAACACGCTATCACATATGATGCCTCCCATCAAATTCCCTAAAATCAACCTGAAAGTTAGTGTTTTCCCCTCACATCTTCTGTAATTAAACCCTTGTTTGACAATAATTTTGATTCTGAATGCATAAATAGCACAAATGGTTTTCCCCAAGGAATAGGGAGTGGGTGTAGCAGTTGGAGCGACCGACTGGGATTGCTAACTCCGTCCCTTCCACCAGGCTGGGAAGGGCAGCAGCTGGGTGTTACTGCTGAATCATCAGCATCTGGTGTAGCGTTTCCTATTTCAACTGCCTTTGATGTTTCAGACAAACCTGGTGAAACTTCTGCTGATGCATCAGGCAAACCCAAACCTCGTGAACTGCAATGAAGAGAAGCCGTCAGGTAGGTTGGAGCAGCCCAGGCCCCTGTCAGGTAGGTTGGAGAAGCCCAGGCCACTGAGCAGTGCTGTTCTGTTCCCTTCATCCTGAAGTTGTTCATCCATCGTGAGCACAGGTAGGAAAGGAGAGCTGGGCTCCCCGTGAAGCTGAGGAACAACCACACACCGTCCTTACCTCCAGGGCGCGGCTCCCTCCCCGGGTCTGTTCTAAGTTGGACTTGTTGTGTTTTGCTTTCCACGTTCTGAACGCTCACAGTAGTGATTCACTCAGTATAACTTAACTTTAAAATGCATTTTTGCTGCTCTTTAACTTGTTTCTCATCCTACTAAATACATACCTATTCATTACGGTGTTTTTCAACAATTATAGTATTATTTTCTGCAGCGATATTTAAACAAGAAATATAGAGACACTAAAACTTGCATGCTAATTTAAAACTCAGAAAATCTTGATTTAATGTTACTGCTTTAAGGTTCCTAAAGTTCTTTTACTCACTGCCCTCTTATATATCCATATACTTATATTATAAATGGATGCCACATTAATTTTGTTGCCCTTATTATGTAAAATAAAGTTACTGTTCATAGTTAGTTTTGTGATGGTAAAAAAAGAGAATTCTAAATAAGAAAGTCTAGAATAAGTAACACAATAACATATTGTGAAGGTAGTAAAGGTAGTATTTATTACCTATGAATAATTTGATAGATCTATTTATTTTTCTTATAGCTATCCCTCTGCTAATCCTAAACACTTTACACTTGATAGTGTTCATTTGATGCCCTTCTAGAAATGGGAGTGTCTGATAAACCTCCAGTTTAAGCCAGAACAAGAGACTTTCTCGATTTGTTTTTTGGAATTAAGCAGCATTGTTTAAGATTTATTACTATTTATTATTTATTCCCTACTAAAATGAACTGAAGATGCCAGAAATTACTGTCAGATGGCTTAATAGCCTCAAACTGTAGAATCAAGCTAATCTTAATGACAGTCTAGTTACCTGTGTAATTATGCCTAACAGTAGATGTTAAAAGAGCAAATAGAAATTTGCAGTTTTTTCTATCTTTTTATAAAATGTGTATTTATTGTGAACATACACCAGTCCTCTGTTAATTCTACTCTGGTTCTAACAGGAGATCACATCTTTCAAGTTTATATTCCTGGCTTCTTTCCCAAACAAGGGAAGGTGTGATCACTCTGGACCATGTGGCCCCGTCTTTACCCTCCCCTTTCCCCTCTAAATATTCCAAACAGAGATCGGAGGCAATGGCAGTTGACAGTCTGGGGGCCCCAGTGAAGGAATTAAGTGCTTCTGGTTCAGACTCAGCCTGGACCCATCCCCACGGCACAGAGCTGGAGGACTCTTGTCAGACAACTTTCCATGTTCAGTCACGCAAAGTCTACACCAACCTTATCTTTTAGGGGCTTGTGAGCAATAAGTGATGAAATACTTGACCCATAATAATGATTTGTCAGTTGAATAAAAATGCTTGTCTCCACACAAGGAGCAAAGAGTCAGTGAGAGGTTTTTAACTAAAGTGTGTCCCCATACCCAGTCGACAAGAACAGTGAGACAGACAGGAGAACAGTGAAGAGGGCCGTCAGCTGAGAGCTCACCCCAGCAAAGGAAAATCGTCCTTAGTATTGTGTTGTATTCTTGTTATTTTCTCTTTCTTGGATTTGGAATGGATTCATAAAAAAAATATCTGGGAGCAAAACGCAATTAGAGGAATTGCTGTTCGGTGGGGCAGACACAACCTCCCAAAATTTGAGAGATGAGCTCCCCCTGCTGTTTACATTCATATTTGCCCCAAGCTAAATAATGATAAGATCCTGGCATAAATGTCTTCATGTGGCCGCTCAATTACTTTCACTAGCTCAGAAAGCCCCATAACGCTAATTTATGGAGACAGGAGGCCATGCGGTATGGCTGATGACTGGAGGGGACTGTCTGCCTCCAGTAGGCTTGGGGTTGATATAAATGTGACTTTTCGTCATAATCTGTCAAGTTTCAGTTTCAAGTGTTGTTAGGAGTGATTTTGATTGATGAGTATCTGTAATCTTGAACACATATGCTCAGAAGTTACTGTTTATGTGCAATTTGCAAGGAAATATATTTCCAATTTAAAAAAGATGAAGGAGGCAGGTCAGACCCACTGTTTTAATAACACACTGAGGGTGTATTTCTTCACCTCCCTGTTCACTAGGGTGTTTGTAGAACGCTGCCATGTGTTTTATAACCTGTCACTGGGAGCCGCAACTGTTTCCATCACTTTGATTCACATTTACCAAGATGCAGAAGAGTTTTACTGAGAATGAAATGATGTTAAGTTCTTTCAAGCTTAGCCTCTCAATAATTTTTACTGTACACATCACCATCCCGTGCATATTATTTTTATATTTTTTAATTTATAATTAAATGTCACTGTGAAACAAAATAGCCTTTTTAAATGGCAGCTCTGTAATTTTATTCCTATCATAAACTTTTATGTTTTGCTTCATTTGTTGATAAGTGTTAGCCTTTTAAGCATATTAGAATTATTGGAATAAATAGATTTCCGTGCCATCACCACTCACTTTTGCGCGATTTTCTTGCTTTTTTTCTTGTAGATATTGCTGCATCTGACTTTATTGAAGAAATGCTGCTGAAAGCTGAGGTGGCCTGGGAAGAAAAAAGGAAAGAACCTTTATCTGTTCCCGCCTTGGCACCAGAGGAACCGTACGAAGAGATCTTCCACGACCTCCCGGCTCTCTCCAGTAAGCTGTATGTGTCTTCAAGGTGGTAGCACGCTGCTCACTGAAAAGTTAATGACTCTCCTTGGCTGTCCTCTCCAGTTGCTGATCATTTTATAGCCAATATTAAGTCTGTCTCAACAAAGAGGGTTAGAAAAATTGAAACTGTTTATTAGTATATTTACCAAAAATATTTATTGACAATGAGTTTAGCATAATGTTATGAAAAATCTTCTAATTTTTTAAAAATAAATGACCATTTCAGTTATTAGATACATTTCAAGTACTATGAGGCCAAATAATATTTTAAACAGATTTCTAGATTTTAGCTAATCTGATTGTGAGGTTTCCAATTATTGTCATAAAGGTTAACTTTCCTAAAGTGGAGAATGTAGATATGCCTTTTTTTCTCTCCTCAGTATAAGATGAGTAATTACTTATGTATTGTATCGCCTCACTTTCCTATTCCTTGAAAATGTCCCATGCTGGAATGGAATATCGCCATCCCTTTCACGGTTTGAAAGGGTGATCCAAAGTGTGACTCCTAAGAGTGACTGATGGTAACTCACATGCTGAGTAATGTTACACCTACGGTGCAGGAAGTGTCCATTTAACATCTGAAATGCTGATAGTTTGCCAGTTTCTCCTTTCCAGCATAATTACAGTGTGAATACACATCTATGTGTTAACGCATATACCTTAGGTATGCAGATGTATTCATGCGTTATAAAATGTTTATTCAGAATCTACCTACCCTGGGACGTGGAATATGTGTGTGTGTATATATGAATTTGATTGATGCACATCTGTATTCCTGTACAAATATACTCAGAAGTCAGTTTATATGTACATATATGTATATATAAATACACACGCACATACACACATGCATACTATATATATATATATTATTTTTTTTTAAGCCAAGATATGGCACAATCTAAGTGTCCATCAACAGATGAATGGATAAAGAAATTGTGGTGCATACAGACAGGGGGATATTCTTCAGCTCAAACAAGAAGGAAATCCTGTCTTTTTTTTAACAGCTTGGATGAAAGGGGAAGATAATCTATTTGAGTAAAATAAAACAAGCACTGCATGATCTCACTTATGTGCGGTTCTAAAAAATTCAAGTCCCTATAAGAGGAAAGAAGAGCACAGGTTGTCAGGAATAGTGGGGAGAGAAGTGGTGAGATGTGGGTCAAGGGGCCTGAGCTTTCACTTCCTGGATGACCCATTCTGGAGAGCTCAGGCGTGGCATCTGTGGGGACAGATGTGCTGATTGTCATGTAATGACCCTCTCTCAGTGTACATCAAGTTACCACGTTGTCCACCTGGAATATGTTTAATTTTTCTTAACAATTCAGTATTTTAAGTTCAATAAAAAAGAAATTCAAATTAAAACCACAGTGTAAGAAGCAAGCAGCACATCTGACAGTTACTCTGGTCCCACAGTTGTACTCCATAAAATCTCAGTGAACTAAAGGACAAGGTAAATTTTACTGTACGTGAATTAGACGCAAGAAACCGGAAGGTTAAAATAGGAAAAAATTTGCATTTTACTTTATTTAGAATCACAACTACTGTTGCAGACTCCATGGAATAATTAAGGTTTACACATATCACTCTTAATTACATATGCATGCATTTATTTCTGCTCATGTGATAATGTAGGGAGATAGATTCTTAAATTATAATAAAATATTACGATTATAAATTTAGCATCTATTTTGTATTTTTTTTTAGTGAACATTACAAAATAGGGCTTTATTTTGACAAGTAAATCTATGAATAACAAATGAAATACTTTTTTGGCTCAGTTGGAGCTATAACGATGTAATATAATTTATTCAGCTTATAATATTCCAGTTTTTAAACATACTTTTTCTAATTCTTACATTATTATTTCATTGAAAACTTGAAAAGTTGAATACTATTTTAATTAATGATGCACTTGCACCTTTCTGCACGTGTTTGCAGCTCATTTTTGCACTTAAATATCTGGCCCTGCTCAGTCACGCATTTCAACCTTAGCTTTGAATCACATATTGATTTATCTAGTACAGTTGGATACACATTTGTAAAAACATTTTCTTCTGGAGTTCAGGTTAACGTTTTTTCCTTTTAATATTGAAAATGAATAAAATTTTGAATTGATAAAAAATTTTACCAAATTCCCATAGTTTAGTGAAATTATTTCTTATCTGAACCGAGTAACCATCTATAGTCCAGCTGTCCTATTGATTTTTGAGTGATACAACAATGTTAGGAAAGAATAATTACAGTATTGATTTCTTTCTCTGTAGCAGTCCCCTGGTGTTACCAATTGCCAAGCAAGACAGTTTGTTGGAAAAAGACATTATGTTCAAAGACGCAACCAAAGGTCCCTGTCAGCAGCAGCCCCTGGACGGCACGCCTGAGAGCCCCCCAGTGAGCAGCTCCACCAGGCCTGAGCAGGTGACTGTCCCCTGACTGCATGTCTGCTGGTATCTTTCCAGATAATCCATGTTTTAAAATCCAACATATTTTTTTTTTTAAATCCACTCACGGCCATTCAAAGAAAAAATAATGAATGTAGGTTAATATTTTGGTTACAGTTTCCATAATTAAATAGGGAATTATACTAATCATTAACAAACATAATTGCTCTTTCGCTTTTCAAATATTTGAATTTTACAGTTTTCCCAGGAATGTAAGCTCAGCCAGTGTGTCACTTCTTAAATACTTCCCGTTGGGCCATTTGTCACTATTCAGGTTATTGTACAGTTTGTTTTTTATTTTCCTTCAACTATCCAAATATTTATGACCAAGTAAGGTAGACCTGTCACTGACTCATTTATTGTAAAATAAACTGCGGGGTTGTGTTGTCCTTGTGTCTGTGGGCGTTGTATGGCTATATTGTATGTGTGTGTACGTTTGTGTATACCGCTTCTCAAGTCATGAGCTGTAACTTTGGATTTGGGAGGGTAAATAAGCTCGGGCTTTTCAAAATTATTTTCTTTTGTCATCGCCTCAGAAATAAATGATTTTTAAATATTTAGTTTTTGTAAGTGGTTATTTGTATACTTGAAAATAGCTTATTTCATTGTACCTAATTTTGAATATTATCAAAGATACTTTAGCCAGGTTTTCTAAAGATATTTTTTAAAAATTTAATTTTAATTTCATTAATTTTTTTTGTTATTTAAAGTAGCTAAAAGAGATAGGCAAAATTTTGAAATAGTTTTAAATTTTTGTGCTTATGTTGATCTGCTCCAGTGGCCAGAACAAAATCCCACGGCCTGGATGGTTTACATAGCAGGAGTTTCTCTCTCATGGTTATAGGGTTGGGAAGTCAGATCACTTCACTAGGAGTCACAGCGCCTTGTCCCTTCAGAACCCTCCCCGGGGGCCTGTGGGGAAGAAAGGGGGGGAGCGGAGCAGGGAGACAGCGCTGGCTCTCTGGAGTCTTCCTGTTAACACTGTGGAGTCAAGGCCCCACTCCTCTGACCTCCTGTAACATATGAATTACCTATTCTTAGAGATCATCTCTGAATACAGTCACACTGAATTTGTGGGTTTCAACATATGAATTTGGGGGGAATTGGCTCAGTTGATAGCAAAGGCTAATTAAAAGTTAGGAAAATTTTAAAGCAAAACACCTCTTAATTTCTTAAGGGTCCTGTAATCGTCCCTTCACATTCCGAGTGTTTCTGATCCATGTTATTCATATACTTTAGCGTCTGACATAATTTTCACTTTGCAGTTGCTGTCTAAGAACGTCCCATAATCATTAACAGCCTGTACTAGAGGAAATAACATTCATTTGCTCCTGTTTTAACATACCTCCATTTCCTCATATATTTTAACACTTATGTCCATAAAATTCAGCAATTTAATGAATTACTTTATAATTACAGATATTTAAGACTCAAAATAGTTTGCAATGAGTGTTAAGGAAAAGATTTATGAGTATTCCAACAGTTGGAACCCACCGGTGATTCCGTTTGTTTCCACAGATAACCACTTTGAATTACGATTGGTTATGGTGTGCATTCCCTTGTGGTAAAGATATATACCGACTGCCAGTTAAAGTTTAGTGTTGCCAAAACAATTTCATATATATGTTTCATTTTGGAGGAAGGAACATTTTTTTTTTTAATAATTAGTTTCTTGATTAGGGATTATTTTGTACCATTCAATTCTGTCATGGTAAGTCTGTGATCAAAGGAATTAAGTATTATTTACTGTTGATCACTATAACTCAATAGGGTTCAGCTTCTTAAATTTTCATTTATTATAAAAGTAAAAATCGGAATCTTGATATTATTCTTCAGAGTTCTTGGATAAGTTAGAGATACTTTAAAATTTTTATTTTCATTGGCATTGTTTTGAAGTATTTTTTTTAATTCATTATAGAAATGTATGGAAACTCTAAGGTTAATTGATTTTCTACTATTCAAATTTACCAACATTCAAAAGATTTTGAACTAATTATAGATGTTGAATGACTTATAGTCGATGTTTACTTGTGAATTTATTCTGCATTTTTATTAATATGCTTTCACCCTGTTAATTAGGTGTTGGGTTTAGCAGTACTATACAAATTATTAATTTAATTAAAGAAGAGCAAACTAGGTCAAGCCTTTCATCAAGGTGCTGAAATGTTTCCCTCTGTGGAGTCAGAATAGTCTCCTATAAGCAAATCGATTGCTTTCAAGAGGTAATTTAACAAGATGTTTCTAAAAATACAAAAATAAGAGGTTATTCACACACAAAAATGCCTGGTGTAATCGTCCTGGAATGGTTTCTGTTTTCAAGGCAGGCTTTTGATCATTTTTTCCTAGATATTTACAGTGATTGTAACCACATCCCATTAGTGTGGTGTCAAAGAGGAGCTGGCTGCTACCTGGGTTTTATGTTTGTGTATTCTGTATCTGATGGCCACCTACTGTCACCTCCCCTGGGTGCACCATGCTCTGTGCCATCTTGGCCGCCAGGTGGGGATGCTGCCCTCCAGGGGAAGCTGCTGGCTGACCGGATACAGGTGACACACTCACATCTCACAGAAGGCTTCACTAAAGACTTTCCATAGCTGTAACATTCTGATTAATATTGCAAAGAGAAATGTGTAATACAGAATTTTTTTTTAATTAAAATAAAAACCACTTAGCATCTCTGCTTCCAGATTTTTATAAAACATAAATCTGATTCAAATGATATCTATGTAAGTAAATATTAAGGACTTGATTTAACCTTGTCAAAGTTTCTGAGAAGCTCTAAGATTAATATTTTTTATAATGTTCTTGAGAACCAAGAATCTTCTTAATTTGCTTAAAAATGTGCAATACATTCTTTCCTCTTTTCCATTCCCACCTTGGTTTCCCCTCGCAGCCCATCTGACCCTGCACTGCCCTCTTTTTCCGTTCTCCTTCCCGTTTCCTAAATTTTTAATTTCTTTTCTTCCTCTCTTATTTTCTTTCAGAGAATTTTATTTACATTTGATTCAAGTCAGGTCTTCATTTCATTCAGTGAGGGCAACCTGGAGGCGAGGAAGGGGTCAGAGTTACGCAGAAGCTCTGGCTCAGGTCTGCAGGTATTTCTGTGACGCTGGAAATTCCACGACCTCACGAGTCTCATGTGTACAATGGGTACACAGTGCCAGCCTTGTGTCGTTGTTATGAAGATGCCAGTAGATGAGGGCCGTAAGCTATAACCAATTACCAAGCACAGACGGCAAGCTCAGTTAGAGCTGGGTATTCTTTTCATTGTCGTGGTTTCTACAGACTGAGTCTATATTAGGCTTCCACAGCCTGCTCGCGTCTTCTACTCACTACAGTAGTAAAGCCTTAATTCAAGTAATGCCAGTCTGCACATCCACTGGGCTTTATTTCTTTCAATGTAAATGTAGGTTATTTTAGAAAACATGATACAAAATAATATTATATATAGGCTAACAGTTCAAGGCTTGGAAATGTTTTCACCTGCATTATCTTAATCCTCAAAATATCACTCTGAGCAAGTTATTATCCATTCTCATTACTTAAACTCAAGTTTCAAACTGAATTGGTTTGTTGTTGTTTTTGAAACAGAGTCTCACTCAGTCACCGTGGGTAGAGTAATGTGGCATCACAGCTCACAGAAAGCTCAGACTCTTCCCTCAGCCTACTAGAGACCTGCACTACAATGCCCAGTCAGTTTTTATATTTAGTAGAGATGGGGTCTTGCTCTACCTCTGGGATGAGTATAGGCGTGAGCCACCATACCCAGCCTCAAACTGAGATTTTTGTTGTTGTTGTGGTTTTTGGCAGGAGCCAGGTTTGACCCTGCCACCTCTGGTATATGGGGCTGGCACCCTACTCCTGGAGCCATAGGCACCATCCTCAAACTGAGTTTTAAACTGACCAAACTTACACTCAAGAAAGTTAAGCAAATTGCACAGGTCACAGATGTTTCTCTCATTTCCTATCCAGCTCTCTTTTAGGGGCACCATAGCAGGTTTTGAAGATGAGTAAGAATTTTGTTCCTGTAGTCCACAGAAACACCAGCATGTGTGTATACAGACATGTTGATTCTCAGCCACATAAAGGGGCACTAAGTGACAGGGTCTGACAGGTCTCACTGTGTAAGAAGCATCTGAGAAAATAACAAAGGGAAGAATGTCCCCCTGCCGGGCTGCCCAGGCTGCCCTGGGTGTGAGCAGTAGAAGCGCCTGTCAGATTACCAGCCAGCCGGTCCTGTTAGAGTCTTTGCAGGAACACTTTCTCTCCCACCTACTGACATCTTCCTCCTCATTTATACACAATGGATTTTTTTTTCCCTAAACTGCCTTTACCTCATCTCACACGGGAGATCATCTCTGTTGCCCATCAAGCTTCCAGCCCTGGGATGACTCATATGTCAGAGAGAAATCACAAACAAACCAACCAACAAAATCATACAGTCAAAACTCGTGTACTCTAAGCACCATTGAAACAGTACAGACAAAGGCTCAGAATATTCAGAATATTTTCAAACTTAAATTTGATGTAGATCTCAAAACACTTCTTAAAATATTTCTTCTAAGTTCTTCCTAACCTTCTATTGTGAATTATATTTATTTTGCATTTTGGATCTTTCTTCTTGGAAATATATATAATGAAAGCAATTATGGTCTGTTCTAAAGAGATATGTAGTCCTTTTTTATGTATTTGTCTGACACCTATTTGGAGCAGTGTTATAATTGTTTAGGAGATGTTGGTATAAGTGTACACTATTCAGCCTGCAATTATGAAATAGTCACAGACAGATTTTTTCTTTGTACTGATCAGCTGTCACTATGCTTTTGAATTCTTCTTAAGGAATGTGTCCCTTTTGATAACCATGCATCAGATTGCCATCAAAGCTTCCTTCCTGACCATTTTGGAATCTCAATCTGAAATATGCAGGGAATTCTCTCTCTGATCTAGTCTAACACTGGGTTTGTCTCACTTTGTTACTATAAACAGGCCAGGGAGGACTCACATTTTTACTGTCAGCCTAGTATTTTTCTCTAATTCATGGAACAGCTGTGCCACTGAAGATAAGAATCCACAAGAAAAGCAGTGAGATGTCTGTGATGGCTCTTCCGGGCTTGTCAGAACAAATGCAGAACTTCTGTGAGGACTCTCCTAAATGTGCACACCAGAATTTGCCTTGAAATTGTTAGCATTGCAGTCCTAAGAGGAATTTTATTATCTTAGTCTTACTCCTGAAGAAAAAAAAGTACCTTGTTGTTAATTTTTCTTCTTTTTGATCATTGCTTAGGGAGTTCAGTACATGTGCTATCTTGCTAGAGACTTTTACCTTCTTGCATCTTACATCACTCAAAGTTATTGCAGTGATACTATTAACTTGTTATGTACATGTGTGAATGTACTAATTTTTTGTAATACATATATGCACACATAACATCATGGGCTGTCTATGTGTGTGTGTGTAAGTTTATGTACTTCAGAGAAATTCTTCCAAAGATATTAGAAAAAAGATATTTACATTGATTCCCAAGTTGATGGTGACAGTTCTTTTTCATGTACCTCTGCATATAAGGATTTTTTGCCACTAGTCTTTTCACTTCTATGAATACATACTGACCCATCGGCACTTGTTTTCTGGATCCATTTTATATCCAAGGACTAATATTCTAGTCTGTGATACTGGACTAGAGCAAAGTTGTCCATCTATATAAGAAAACCACCAATCTTATCTAAACTAATTGCAACTAAAGAATCAAGTGTGCACAGTAGAGTAGGGTAACTCCTTTCCTTCCTTTTTTCCAATATGATATGGGCACAAACAATTAGGTTCCATTGTTTGTGTTTGTTAGGTGAAGTCCAAGTTGTATTTGAGCCCTTCACCCAGGAAGTGGACCATATGCCCTTACCTTGCACCCATGTGAGAGATCACTAAGCCCCCTCTCGCCTCACCCCCATCCTGAATTTCATTGTGTTTTTTCCTGGTGTGGGTGTGCAGTTGTCCATCTACTAGTTTCATATTGGGACTGAGTATGTGGGATGCGGGATGCTTGCTTTTCCATTCTTGTGATACTTTACACAGGAGGATGTTCTCCAGCTCCATCTAAGTAAATATAAAAGATGTGAAGTCTCCATCTTTCTTTGTGGCTGAATAGTAAGTATCCCCTGGTGTACATATACCATAGTTTACTTAACCATTTACTTTTATTTATCCATTCATGAGTTGACAGGCACTTGGATTGTTTGCACATTTTAGAAATTATGAGTTGAGATGCGACAAACATTCTAGCCCAAATGTCCTTATGGTAAAATGATGTGTTTTTTCTTCTGGGCAGATAATTAGTAATGAGATTTCAGGATCAGAGTTTCAGTTCTTTGAGGATTCCCCTTACTTTTTTTCTAAAAGGGCTGTGTTAGTTTGCCGTCCCGCCAACAGTGAGTAAGTGTTCCCTTCTCTCCAGCAGCATCTGCAGCTTTGGGACTTCATCGAGTGGGCTGTTCTCACTGGGATTAGGTAACATTTCTACAGACAGAACTAGGAAACCCTGAGAAAAGAAGTAGCAGAAGAGGTTAACAAATGGAAGAATGTACCATGCTCATGGCTGGGAAAAAATAGCATTGTTAAAATGTCCCTGCTACCCAAAGCGATCTATATACTTAATGTAATCTCATTAAGTACTAATGTCATACTTTGAAGAACTTGAAAAAATAGATCTTCATTTTATGGGAACCAGAAAAACCTGAATAGGGTTTTTCTAGGCTCTAAGCACAATTCTAAGCTCTTCTTTCTTGAATACATCAAAGTCAATCTGTCTTCCTCCTCTCCAGCCCTTCGTAGGGCCTCTTTATCTAGAGCTTGCTAGCTGGTCCTGCCCCTCTCTACCTCCCCTCCACAAACTGCCAAAGCATCACCTTGGTACCCCAGGGTGAGCTTGCTACCCCCTGACACACACACATAAACTCCTCCGTGACTCCGTAATTGGTGGAGGTGAGCAGTGTTTCCCTGACTCCTTCAGTGATGTCTTCTGCTGTTTTCATCCACACCAGGCAGGTCCCAGGGGCTCCAGCACACTGACCTCACCCAAAGGCCTTTCCTGTGTTCTTCTCTCTCCCTGGAACGATCTTCTTCTACATCCTCAGGACTCCCATCTTAAATTCTCTTCAAATTCAGTTTCACCATGACCTCTTCACAGGGCACCTGACCATCTGATCTAAAGAGATTTTTTCCTCTTTTCTGAGCATCTTGTTTCATCCCTCGTGGACTGTTTGTATTGAAAACATCTTAGATCTCATTCCTAGATCTCTTCCTTCCCACAAGAGAATGTAAATTCTCTGAGGGAGAAGACATCATCCTTTTCTCCTTCTTTGTACTAAACCACTAGCTCACTTGTGGTGAGGAAACTTGGCCAATCTTGAGTGTATGTTGTGAGATTTCCCTTTGTCTGCTGGAATCCTTCACTGCTCCCACTGTCATCCTCCAGCTCCTTCTGGGGACCTGTCAGCTGTGCGAGCCTAGAAAAAACCACATGGCCTCTCTGGGCTTCCAGTTCCTCATCTATTAATTAAAGATGTTGAACAATTAAATAAAGGTGCTGAATATCACACTTCAACCCTTCCCCAGAAATAAATATGTGAAGGAGAACTCTGATTTCCAGAGCAGAGGGAGGCTGATCATCTTTGCTGAGAGCCCCAGAGCCCCTGATACTTGCTGCCTCCTTCCTGCATCCAGAGCAGCCAGGGCAAAGCTGGCAGAAAGGTCAGGGCTGGTCTCCAGGCCCTCTGTGGGTGGCTGCTGACCACGCTGAGAGCACGCTGAGCTGCAGGGCAGGCCCGTGCCAGCCTCCGTGTAACTTCAGTTCTCACAGCCACTCGTGGAGGACGGACTGCTGTCCTCATGTTTCATTAGAGGATTAAAAGCAGCTTCATGATGTTAAGACAAAACATTATTTACGCACTCACAGCTAGGAAGATACAGAACTGGGACTTAAACATCGTTCACCCAAATGGACACAAATAACCAATGGGCTTGCATTTCTAGTGTTCAAAGTGGGGAAGCTCAAATTAATGTCTTAACTCTTTTAACCTGAATTTAGATGACAGATGAATACAGAATTAAAACCTGCCTGGCTCAGACCACCAGTCGCTGCAGGTGAGGGCTGAGCCAGGACAGCTGTCGCGACCCTCACTCTCACCCTCCCCAAGAGCTGTCAGGCTGAGGCGCACTCCATGCCTGTGGGACTGTTCAAAGTGAAATGACATGTATAATGTAAAAAAGTTGCTATCACACAACCCGAAAATTCTTCTGGCAACCTAGAAAATACCATGATAGCTGGAGCAGTATGATTTCTATTTTTATCAGCAAAAAGTGCCAGTTTGGGCATAGGACTCTGAACTACTTTAAATAGATTTTCCTGACAGTGTCAAAGCCTTAAAACTATGCCTCTAACCCAACATTAAATATCCAACTTTAGTGAAACGAGGTTGCATTGTTTTGTGGAAGTTAATTCTAAAAGGTATTTTGAAATATATTTCTGTTAAATGTTGCCAAAGTAGAAAACATGACACCCTCAGATATCTGAGTGTATGTATCTCTGCGGTGGAAGGGAACAGCTTGATCTCAATATTTCTGAGATGTGGAATATTTTATAAATGAATGTTTTAATAAGCATATAACGATTGGAATATTGTGTTTCTCACTTATGTAAATGGTTTTATCTCCAACACCAAATAGTCTATAGTCCGGACACCTTCCATGTGTAAACAAATCACTCTTGATCTTTCGACGTGGGCGATATGGAGTTTGTGTTTCTACCATTAACACGTTAGGTTTAGAAACAGTCTGGAAAAGGACTGTTTTTATGAACTCATGGGGAAAATTTCATATTGTAATATATTTAGTAGTACCAAGAAAGTCCTAAATTTAGGTTTTTGAAAAATGTGTGGTACTTTTAGAAGGTGGATTTTACAAATATTTAACTAGTAAATAGTAATAGTAACACTTAAGTTCAAATCATTTAGCAATAGTATATATAATTAATAAAACAATATATGAGAGATACAAATATTACACACAATGCAAATATAATTTTTAGAATACAAATATTAATGCAAATAGTACCAAAAAATCAGGCTGTTATTAAAAATTAACTGTGGGTATCAAAGAGCTCACATTAATAAGAAAATTCTTATTCTTTTCGTTCCTCTGTGTTCGACATGTAAAAAACCAGCGCTATCTATCATCTGGTATCAAATGTCTACTCTCAGACCATATACTATGCACATAAAATTGACAATGCTCATTTCCAATTTGGAAATGATAGACTTTCATTGAATTAAAGATGACAAATTTATCTTCTTTTTTGAAATATTGCACTTTTATAAGTTTCCCTTTGTATTAAATTGAATGGAAAAGCATGTTTAGATTGAACAGAATAAAAATCACAAGCCAAAGAGCTAGAATCTACTTTTAAAATCTGGCCCCATCCTACATGAACACAGAATCTAAGTTCCACACACATTGCTCCCTTTCCATGCCAACAATAGTAACACGGGAAGTTTTGCGTTGGCTTGAGGAACACGACAAATATGTGAGCTGCTCAGCTAGCTGCCTGCTGCACAGCGGGCTGGGTGCAGCGCGGGGCTGTCTCAGTCAACAGCAGGGAACGGGAGGTGGCAGCATGTGGAAATGGTTTTGACAGACGTGACCGAGGGACACAGTAACATGGGAGGGGTGTGTGTGTGCTCACTAGTGGGTAGAGAGCAGAAATTCTTATCAGAATACATTTCTCTGTGGCTTTGAATATTGGTTTTTGTTCCTTTTCATGGAACAAAAATGTCACCTTTTAATAACAGGTGATCTTCTAAACTCAGGTGATCTTTAAATTTTTGACTTGTAATTGAAAATGGGACACCCAGCTGTGCAGGGAGCAAGCATAACTGATCATTATTATCCCCCCCAGGTCAAGCTAATGCCTCCTGCTCCCAACGACGACCTGGCGACCCTCAGTGAGCTCAACGATGGCAGCCTGCTTTATGAGATCCAGAAGCGCTTCGGGAACGATCAGATACACGTGAGTGCCCTGGGAGCCGCCTTCCCGCCGCTCTCCCTTGCTGCGTGTTTTCATCACCGATATATGCTGCAGATACTGCAAGGGAAGGGCTCGCTGGAGCTCCTGGTCCTCTTGATAGCTTAAGTGAATTTCTGAGAGTTCAGGTTCGTTCTGCCTCTGTTAGAAGGTGGATTCATCTGAGTTCCAAATTTTGGAGTAGTTCCAGGGAAACTAATACCCTAAGGGTAGACACAGGTACTCTATTGTTGAGCTTTCCGAGTGTCATGATCAGTGTGGAAGATCTTGCTACCGTGTTTCCCCCAAAATAAGACACTGTTTTATATTTATTTTTTCTCAAGAAAACACAATGGGGCTTATTTTCAGGGGATGTTTCTTTCTTTTTTTTTTTTTTTTGTAGTTTTTGGCCGGGGTTTGAACCCTCCACCTCCAGCATAAGGGGCCAACGCCCTACTCCTTTGAGCCACAAGTGCAGCCTGGGATGTCTTATTTTTATTAAGTATAATACAACAATCTACATTTATTCAAATACAATTAAGTCATCTTCTTCTGGAACTTGACAGAGGGAGCCAACCTTGTTGGTGGGGCAGGTGCTAGTGATGTGTGAACTCCTATCCTCTAGCTGTTCCCATGTGAGCAATAGGATGCCTGCGACCGCGGTTACCATACATGGACCTGCACAAGTGTGAATGGCTGGGAGAAAGGAGTTATGGCAGATAAAAGATATTCCAGTCTTCCTTACTGCTCCACGCTGAAATGTGTGGCATGGCTATGCAGCATATCTGCCATGCCTATCACTAGGTCTTATTATCAGGGACGGGCTTATATTTAACAAATGCATAGGGGGGCAGAGCCAAGATGGTGGACTGCAGCCAGCTTTTTACAGAGGCTCCCGTCTAGAAGGAGGCTGAAAGGACAGAAGTTTAGCTAATTAGCTGATGGTTTGGAGCAGAGCCAAGAGAGAAGATTGAGGAGCACACTTCAACCTTCCTGAGGCGAGTTGCAACCCCAAAAATACAACCAAAAGGTACAGAATCCACCACCAAGTGGACGGGAGTCCCCTCCCCCACAACAAGGGCTCGCAGTTTACTCCATGCAAACAAGCGAGCAGAGTTCAAACTTCCTTCTACTCTATCCCATGGGAGA
>CAUYQV010046745.1:0-66997 GCA_963574575.1 Galagoides demidoff
TGAGTCAATGCTCCATGGGGTCATGTGTTTCTGCACATCTTGCGAGCAGAGGCACAGAGCATCTTTCACTCTGGACAATCTTTTTGAGATTGACCATGTCACGACCCAATAAATGATCACACAAGACATGGATTGACAGTACACACTGCAAGACGTGATCCTAACCATAGGTGCAGGATAGCACTGAGCACTTCTTGCAGAGTCCTTTTACTGAGAAGATACATAATGGGTGGAAAGACTACTAAGCAAGACATGCAGGGGCTGCGTGCTCAGGGAAATGATCTCACAGGTGCCAAGAGAGTATGTACTCAAGGAAATGATCTCACAGGTGCCAAGAGAGTATGTGCTCAAGGAAATGATCTCACAGGTGCCAAGAGAGTATATGCTTACGGAAATGATCTCACAGGTGCCAAGAGAGTATATGCTTAAGGAAATGATCTCACAGGTGCCAAGAGAGTATGTACTCAAGGAAATGATCTCACAGGTGCCAAGAGAGTATATGCTTAAGGAAATCATCTTCAAGAGTGGCAAGGGAAATGATCTCCAAAATACTACATGCAATTTTTCTCCACTAATTCTTCAAGGAACTGCCATAAGATACTTAATGTTTAACATTAGGCTTACTACTACAGAACTGAACTTCGTTCCTTCAGGATTACTAAGTTACTTGGCTTGCCTTCCAAGTCACAAGAGATTTCCAGGATTGCCTGGAGAATGTCTTATTCTCAGTAATTCCTCAGATGAGTTATGATATTGGTGGCTTTTATAGCAAGTATGATGTTTAATCCTCTCTGTGACCACGTAGCAAATAGGCTTGGAAGATAGAGATGTTGCCCTTCAGAGCAAAGGGCAGGTGTGTCTACACCCTGTATAATAAATGCCTCTCTGTTTTTCAACCTTTTTTATCATCTCATGGCACACTGGAATCTATAGTTAAATTTCCACAGCACATTTACATTATGTTGATCAAAAAAAGTAAAAAAAAATAGACTTTGCAAATAATTTAATTAGTGATCTTTAAGAATTTTTGTGGCACACCTAAGATCCTCTCATGACACACTGTTTGAAAATCACTGCTCTAAAGACTGCTCATATAAAAGATTTGGGTTCTGTAAGCTCAGGGTTCTTTTCCTGTAATGTAACCCACTGAGCATGCAGGTGCCGTCTGGGCCCAGCCACATCACCCCATGAGGCAGGAAGCCAGGGGAAGTGATGCCAACCTGCTGCTCCTCCCACTGCTTGCTGTGCCGTGAATGATGATGTCTTTTGTCTCTGACCCAGGAATCTCACGTTTCTGCCAGCATCCATGGAGCTGGCAGACTAACTCATTAGCTTCTAAGCAGAGTAAAATGTCAGATTCTTCACAGTTCTTGGCATAGACTGCTTGGTTGAATTTTTTCCTATGAATCCCTTATCTCATGTTTTGGTGCTATCCTGGGTGGGAAACAGGTGTGTTTGTTTTTTGGTGTCAATAGACAAAATAGAATGAGGGATGGTACTTTGACAAGATAGAGTTAAAAACCTTCCTGTCACTGCTCACATCACTGTGCAGGTAAAATGCAGATCAGGCAGCACTAGGATAATTTAGACAGAAATGGAAGGAGAAGGGGAAGGTCTGACAAAGCAGCGCGTGGCTGAGGTGGCCGTGGAGCTTTGGAGATGTAATTGTTGCTGCTCCCCTTTTAGGGCCTAGATCACAAGACTTTAAACTTTAAGACTTTCTAGTTTCATTTTTTATTTATTTTTATTTTTTCAGCTTTAGGAGGCAGCTTGGCTGCCTGGTCCCCTGGTCCCATCTCGCCCTCTCCACCTCCACGTCCCTTTTCCTGCTCAGGCCCGACTGAGCACCCCTGCTGACCTGCCCTGTCCTCTGAATGGGGAGTAGGAAGTCATTTCTCCCCTGTGCCTACCTCAGGGTCCTGAAAAGTTCTGTCCACAGAGTATGCGTCCATGGCCAGGGGGTTCCTAATCTATTGCCTCTTTATAGAAAGACTAGTCAGCATCTTAAATGTGTTTAAAACCCAAAGTAGCCACACCTCTGGAGCTAGCTGGTTTAGGCTCTATGTGACTCTTCTTACCCTTCTTTAAAACTCTAAGCCCTTAAAGGTGTCTACTTTTGTCTCAAACTTTTCCTGCTCATTAAAAAAAAAAAAAACAGAGCTATTTTGATCAGCTCTGCATTCGTTCTTTCCGTCTCACGGAGGCACCTCAGCACCCCTGACCTGCGATGCTGGACGTTCCTCAGACAGCACGTCCTCCCTTCACTTAGCATCTCCCCTGCGCTAGAATATCGGCATAGGTAGAACAGTCATAGCCATAATGTAAGAGGTTTAAAATAGGCAAATAAGGTAAGTGAGAAGGTGGCTGATAAAGCGTAATGAGGAAGAGATGACTGCCAGGGGGACCAGGGAGGTGAGACTCTCATGGGAGCCCAGCCTGGTCGTGAGCCCCAAGGATGTGCCACCCGGGGGTGGGGGGAACCTTCCCAGCCTTCCTGTTTCTTCTCAGGTGTACAGCTCACTGTCAACAGCCGGCAAAACAGGTTTTGTTTTTTCTGTCTGTGCTTTTTTGAGTGGATGCGTGGGTGTGTAGTGGAGGTAGGGGAGTGGATTTATCAAAGAAGACAGACCTGAAAATGGCATCAGCCAACAAAGTCCAAGGTGGAGGGTTTATGTCTGACGGGAAGGAATAGTAAACTGGGAATGGGGCCGTGTACCTCAGCTCTGAGGCTGGGTTTGGGAGCTCCATCCCGGCTGAGCCATGTCACACGGCAGACCTTCCAAGGGAGGTTTTTTAAAATCTCTCATTCTTTTCTTCTATTTCTGCAGATCTGGGCATCACTGTACCCTGGCAAAACTTTAAAAGTCCACTGGACTACAACTCCTTCCTCAATTTTTTTTTCTTTGCTTCTCTCTGGCTGCTAAATTAACACCAGGCTCACAGGCTGGGATTATCTTTGCCTGAAGGAGAGGAGCACGTGTGTGCTCTGTGAGCTGACAATTTATCAGCTCAGTTGAAGTGCAGTCTTTTAGTATTTGTGCCGTTTCTCTCAAGCTCTGCGCTAATCCTCCCGTTATCATCCCTGTCAGATTTGTTGACTGTAATCAGCTTGCCACCCAAGGTAGGCATATTTGAACACAGGTAGCTAAGCCTACCTCTCCCGATGAGGATGAGTTCTTTTGTTTGCAAAGAGCTGAACCTAATAAAGTTCTACCTGTGAGGCACCTTTTATTAAATAAAGATAAAAGCCACTTGTCACCTTCCATCTATCTTGCACTTTGGAGGCAAGAAGAATTGATAGACTCTATTAGTTTCATAAACAACAAAATGCAAGCCAAGGATTCCTGGTGATTTGTTTACTGGACAGTGGTGTAGCCAGGATTAGACTCAGGAACTCAGTGAAATGAGTACCGGGAGAGAGCCTAACTGGATAGAAATATTTTCCCTTTGGGTGTACACGTACTCACTTCAATTTTACTAATTTTAAATTTGTGGCAGAAGTGAGGATAGATTTTAAGCTGTGATGTATCAAGCTAGGGAAAATTGTATTCAGTTTCTTGTAGGGTGAGTGATTTCAAAAGTATCAGTTTGACAGATAAATAAAGGTAAAGAATGTGACCCTGCAGTCTGCTTAATTTTCAAATACTGATTTCTAAGAGTTGTGCGTTAGTCAAAGTGAGAAAGTTGTTATGCTCTTTGGAAGGCAAAGAGAAGAAAAGGAGAAAAAGAAGGGAGAGATTTTAGTTAGAGACATGGTAGGTGGCTATGCTTTGAAGGAAGTGGCTTTTTTTCCTATGGTTTTCACTGTTTGGTCATTTTAGCTAAACTCAAAATGTTTTGTGTGGATTACATTTTGTTGGAACCAGTGAAATGTTTAAGGTTTTTGTCCAGGCGGATTTGTAGAGAAGGTTGCTTCTCTTTGTGCCTACGTTCAAAAGGGAATAGAGGCAAATGCATTTACAAATATATAAACAGTACAATTTAATAAAGTGATAAGTGTTATAAAGAAAATAAACTAGGTAATGAAAGGCAGTTGACTAGTGTTGGACTAGATACAGATGGTGAGGAAAGGACTCTCCAGTGAGGTGAAGTTTACACTGAGACTGCAAAAGCAAAACGATGGCCCTCTCTCTTCAGAAATAATGAATGCATTTTCAGATGTTTTGCTGGCTGATTGTAGGAAATAAAAGACAGAATGACAGTTCTCATCAGCAAGGAGCTTAAGATCTAAGAAGAGATGAAAAGCCAACAAAATGGAAGGCATTTATAAAGTCCTATAAACGCATTCAGAAATACCTCTTTAACATGTATCCAGCTGGAATTAATCTCTGAGAAGCGAGAGAATGACTGGCCAGATCCACATTAAAATCCCCCTAGACGAGAGAGAGCCTGCCAATTTGTTTGCAAACTTCAGGGTCTAACTTAGGCTGGCTTAACTGAAATGAGGAATTATTGAGGCTGTCAGAACTGATGGAAAAACAGAAGGAAAATCTTGGACAATAGGCAGGAAACAAGATGGTTCCTAAGACTATGCAGCAGCAAAAATCTGGCCAATACGTCACCATATCATTCACTTTTCCAAAACACAGTGGCTGCCAGGAACACAGGCTCTATGACTGAACCTCAGCTGGGTCAATCCACTCATAGACCCTCTCGCAGCAAACAAATTCTCATTGTCCTGTGATCTCTGGACCAAAGTCCCAGGCAGGTGGAATCCAATCAGCTGAGGCAAAAGAGTGTTTGGTTGTAGGGTGGGGAGCAGACCTGTCACTTCCATACTGAGAAATGAAGCTCTCCATCCTTCCAAGGCTCACACAGGGGGGTTCCCCTGAAATGGGAAAAACATTTGGAGTCTGGGTAGGAAAAATGACAATATCCAATATGCTGTATTGTTTTGTGCTCCCGAGCCAGGCTACTACATTTATCCTAATGTGAATGTATCAAAATAAAAAGCTGTTGCCTAATGTAACTATTATTTGTATTGTCAAAAATTAGTCTTCCAAGACTCAAATCCCTTCTGTCTATATCTGTCCTGACCCTGCTTCCTGGCTCTCTGGTGCATGACCTGTGCTCCACCTCTCCTGGGTCAATGGCACTCTCATGACCTGGGAACTGGTTAGAAATGCAAACCCTCAGACCACAGCCCACCCCTACCAAATCAGGACTGTGGGGTATAGTGCTCTGCAATATGAATTTTAAGAAGTCTTCAGGGTGCTTCCAAGTTTTATTCTGAAAGGGTCTTGGCCCATGTTGGTCTTGCCACTGTGCCTAACTAATAGTTTTCTGTTGACTTTTACCACTGGACAAAGTAGCATCAGTACCACCAGGGCTTCCTCAGTTCCTTCAATCCCCCCTCCTTCCTCCTTAGAGGAACAGGAATCCTTGGCCACTTAATAGTTGTGGAGGGGAGTCCAAACAAGTGCTTGCATGCAACATTCTGATTTTGTGAGGACTTTTTTTTTTTTTTTTTTTTTTGCAGTTTTTGGCTGAGGCTGAGTTTGAACCTGCCACCTCCGGTACATGGGGCCAGTGCCCTACTCCTTTGAGCCACAGGCACTGCCCTCTTGTGAGGACATTTTTCTGCTTCTGTGTGGTATTGGATATCATAAAAAGTATGCGTACACCCTTTTTTGCTGACCAGATTTGTATTAATATTTGTGTATTTAACGTGTGGCCCCAGGAAACTCTTCCATTGCGCAGCAGCAGAAAAAAAAGCTGGACACCCCTGAGTTAGGGTCATCACTATTGTTTTTCTATAGCATGAGCTTTGTAATGATCATTGTCTGGTGGACACGTTGATACAACTGTCCCTATCTCCTTTCTGGAATGAAAGACTCTATCAATTCTCTAGCTTACCAAGAGGGCTGCCTCTGGGGATTGCAGCAGCTGAAGAGAGCCATCTCCTAGAAGTTCACACCCCTCTTTGGGGTGGCCCACATCCAATAATGGATTGGGTTGAGAAATGAAGATTTGGCCCTTTCCCCCAATTTAGGACAGTGACAGATCACCCCACCCTTGTACCCATAGGGCCAGTGGAGATTTCTTTTAAAATGGCTACACAGTCTGACGTACCCCATTGCCAAGTCTTGCTTCTATTCTTCCCCTTCCATGCTTCTGGAAGTCACCAGAACAGTCCCAGATAAACCTGGCTGCTAAACCCCCTCTCAGATTCTGCTTCCTGAGGAAACCCATCTGCAAACTGTTTCATTAATATTCTGAGCAATAATTGTTGTGCCCACTGGAAGAAGTAATTCTTCCTTGGATGTTAAAACCCCCAAACTCCAGAAAATCAGAATTGCAAGAATAGGAAACAAACATTTTGCACATGGCTCATTTTTTTTTCTGAATGCACATCTCATGAATGTAATCAGCTCACATTTCATTTGCTGGTTCAGAGTATTTAATACATCCAGTGGTTCTACACCACAATCTCTCAGGGCATTGTTTTCAAGTTGGCACCATGATTAAGGTGCCAATCATTCCTTCTCTCATTCTGCGAAGGCCAGCCATTTCAGAGTATAGGATAAAATCGTTGACTGACTTTGTTGGGATCATAATGGAAAACACGGATTCCCATCAAGATTCATATAAAGAAGGATTCTCTTGAAATGGAAGGATTCTCTTGAAATGTGAATGCTGCACAGCTAGAATGTTGACATACTATTACGGAGACTTTAAGCTGGATAGAAGGGAATTATGTGGGATGTGGTAAATGAACTCCAAACAGGAAGAATAAGAGCAACCTTGCATGTAGCTGGGTAAGCATTAGGCAGGTGCATTAAATGGAAAGTAGTCTGGTTTGTCACTAAACTGAAGGCAAAGTGTATAAATAACTTAGACATGTCCATCAATACACAAATAAATATTTCATATACCAGTTAATTATTCTCAAATATTTTTAAAGGGTTCTTGAGGATTAAATGCTCAGTGAGCATATTTCAAATTAATTTATATGACCTACAGTAAAAGAAAATCATTTGATTTAAAATAGTAGATAAGTGTAACTTTTATAATTAAGATGAATCTTCTCCTCATTTAGTCTAATAACAGAGTTTTCTGCACATGTTATGTTCCATGGGACACGACTGACCATCTGGACCTTATCCAACATAGGATAATTAGGATCATTCAAAATTACTCTATCAACTGAATTTTTAAAATGGGCATAGGAAGGCAAATGTCTGGCAGCTCACCAGACTAATGTGAACTGTTGAAATACTTTTAGAAACTTTATTTTGGAAATTTTGAAAGTTAACAGCAGTTTGGCTTGTTGACTTAGCTCAAGTATGAACTAAAAATACACTTAAAGGTTTTTCATATGTATGTGAATTGTATATACTCATACATATACACATGTGTACTCTGAAGAGTAAGATGAGGGAAATATTCCCAGAGTACATCATACTTAAGCTTAGTTTTAAAGATCAGATTTCTTCAGTTGGAAAACTTTGTATTAATAAGTGGAAACAGTATATGCGAAGGTAAAAGAAAACATCAAAACATCGTGTATTATAAAACAAGGGGTTCATTGTGGCTGGAAAATGGTGCATACAGTAGAATGGCAAGAAAAAGGGTTAGAAATGGACAAAGATCAGGTCACAAGGAGCATTGAATGTCAGGCCAACAAGCTTACTTGTATCCTTCACTTCAGCACCACAATCTCACAAGACATTTTTACAAGCTGGTACCATGATTCAATCCTTGATCTTCATGCGTCTCATTCTGCTAAGACAAATGGCTTCTAGGTACAGGAACAAAATCGTTGATTCTCTAAATTCAGCTAAGGTGAGAAAGTATTTCACAGTAGTCAAAAACTGAGGACTATTTTTTCAAATTTATCTTTGTATTAAATGATAACATATGTATAGAAAGTGAAAAATTATTAAACTACACATTTGTACATTAACTTATTATAAGTGGAATTTACCCATATAGCCATCATTTAGAACAAGAAATAGAACATTAGAACTTTATCATCATTTTATAACTAACCACCCTTGATTTCTCACCCTCACATAGGCTAGGTTTGATTGGTTTTGTACTTTATATAAATGGGCTCCTACAATATATATGCTTTTGTTTCTAATTTCTTCTGCTTAACATGGGGAGGGGGGGCGGGGAGAGACAGAGAGAGAGATTCATGCACATGGTGGTGTGTAACAGTGTTTGGTCTATTTTCATTGATGAATTTTTTAAAATTTGTGAATGTATACTATAATTCATTTACTCATCTATGGTTGATTGAACATGTTAGTTGCCTCTATTTTTAAGATAGGTAATTAGTCTTACTATCAGCATTTTTGTATATGACTTCAGTTGCCTATGTGTACATATGTCTGTTGAATATTTAAGAGTGAAATTGATTGTTCATAGTGTAGCCATGCTTAGCTTTGGTAAATTCTGCTAAACAGTTTTCTAAAATGATATCAGTTAACACTTCTACAAACAACATAGGTAAGTTTCAGTTGCTACACATCTTTCCTAATGCTTAGCACTATTAGACATTTGAAATGTTGTTATTCTGGTGGGCTTGATTATGAAAACATTTAAATATTCTATTCAATTTCACATTGAGCATCCACTGTCTGCTGGAATGTGACTACAATTTCCTAAAGTGGAAAATGAATTAGACTTCTAAGACCTTTTTCCCAGTCATATAAAATAATTCTGTAACTTAATTACTTATTTGCCTCAAAGTCAACTGGGCTTGTATATGAAAATGTCTATACTGACAAACACTGTTTGCAGTTCATTTTTGGCTAGGGCTGGGTTTGAACCTGCCACCACCCAGTATATGGGGTTGGTGCCTTACTCCTTGAGCCACGGGGGCCACCCTACTGAGAAACACTGTTTTACGACTCTTCAAGTCTACAGGATGTTACCATCGAATACCATACCTATATACAGGTGAAACAATTACTCTGGAATTTTGGTGAAAATAATTTAATTACCCTGAGGACAATCTTAGAGGAAGTTTACGTGCTAGCAAGATTCTCATTAGCAATATACCTGTAAACTGCTGCAACCACAGATGTTAGAACTTTTTTCAACTGTTTCAATCAGTAAGGAATTTCACTGTAAGTAAAACAATTCAAACCATGAGAGTGTGCTTGAGTGAGCTTCTCAGATGGGATGCTTAATGGAGTGTAATGATAAAGTAATTATGATGGTATATCTTTTAGGAGATGAAATAGAAATCCAAATAATGAACTATTTCAAGATGGCTATCAAAATGAATAACTTAATAAGAAAGGGAAGAAGTGAGTAATATTTCATGAGGTAGAATTCTTTGCCCAACTTGGCAACTCAGATGTTTTTCATTCTTGGGACTTAGCAAACATGGCATTGGAAAAACTAAAAAGCCTCCTTCTGAGAGAAGGATATTGAAAGAGAATGAGAAAAAAGGAAAGAAAAGTTACTTTTTAGGTGACCAAAGAATCACTGGAATGAGTCCAAGCTACACTAGTAGTCCATGGGCTATCATCAGAAGTCAGGAATTGTTGTAATGCGATTTTTGGTCATCTGGGAATATACCTATTGGAATAGCATGTTTCAAAACATGTACTCTTTACCATTAAAGGAAAATGACTTCATTAAAGTGTTCACATTGAATTAAATTACTATCCATTCTCCTTTTTAAATATGTTTGAGAATAAAAGAGTTTACCCAAAGTGGTGTTATCGTTACAGATTCATTCTTCACCCTCTCTCTTCTCAGCACCTTTGTAGTGATCATCCCATGAACAAAAAGCTCTAATGCTTTTCTATACCCCTTCTCAAAAAAAGAAAAAACAAAGAAAACAGTTAAAAGAAAAATAATGAAAATGCCTGATCCCATCAATATCTAATTGGTACTTTTCTGGGGAAAAATATACAATTTTAAAGTACAATTATGTTTCTCTTAGTGTCTGATGATAATTCTGTTAAGTTTACAGCCAGCCTGTCTGAGTTAAGTACCACTGTCATGTCCATCTTACAAGTAAGAAATCATAAGCCTAGAGAAGTTAAAGAAGCTGGCAAAAGGCACACAGGGAGTGAGAGGATATAAACCTGGAGGGCACCACCATTCAGGCTTGTCATTCCTCCTTTCCCCCTTCTAATACAAAGTTGCTGAAGACTTGGGAGTGATAGAAGATAATTCACATCTGCTCCAGACCCATAGTCCTGAGTTCATCCTCAGGGACCTTCCTTGCTTCCCAGGAGACCTCCCTCCACAAGCCAGGGGTAAACTGAAGCCACCCACCAAGGAACCAAGTTTCCTATAAAGAGGAGGAAAGTCTTCCCAGGTCTAGAATAGCTCCCAGGCCTTGGGCCCCTGACAATGGTGACAACCATTTCTAAGAGGGAAGCCCATTGCTGTAGCACCTTGTTGCTCCCAGAACTTGTCCCACTTGGAACACAAAATAGGAAAAACTCAAAGGCTGTGTCTGTCAGCCATGGGCTGAGTTATAGAAATGGAAAATTCATTCCAAATGCCCAGTGACTTCATGGTAGGGCTCACCAGCACCATAGGATCAACTGAATTTTCATCATTTTCATGTGGATGGCTTCCACCTTCCAGAAGTGGTCAGTAGTCCCGTGGCCTGCCTTGGTTCCTCCTGGGCTTCTACGACGTGTTGTCTGAACTTCACCTCCAATCTGATCTTTATTTTGGAGGCGCTTCAGCACAGAGGCAGGAGCCAGGCTTTGTCATCTCAGGGTCTGGGATGGAATCCCCGATCTGTTTCTCACTAGCTATGTGGCCCTGAGCAAGAGGCTTCACCTCCAGATGCTCAGTTTTTTCTTCTGTTGTGTAAGTGTTACTTGAGGGATGAATGAGACAATACCTGGGGACTATTTACCATATGGCTGGCACATAGTGGGTGCCTTCAAAACAATAGCTTTTGTGACTTCAACTTCGCTCTTTGAGAAAAGGAGCTGGGTTTTATTTCCTCTTCTCCTCCTCCCTGCTCAACAGCCACGAACCCAGCATGTGCCTTGACACGTGTTAGTAAATATTTGCTGAAAGATGAGCAAAGGAATGAATATCAAAGCTTCCTGCGATGCCCAGAGGAGCACCTGTGAGCCAATCGTCTTATATTTTGAGAAAAGGACGACAGTATCCTCCATGGAGCAGATAACATCATCAGGAATCATACGGAAGCAGGTGGAATTGGTGAAATGTCAATGCAGAGCAGACAGCGCTAGGAATCTAGCATCACCTTCTCCATCATCCCTCAGCCCCAATAGAGCAGCCAAGGCCTCCTGGGGAGCAAGGTCTCTGTCAAGGGATGACTTAGCATCCAGAAGGGACCGTTGGACTGCCAGGCCTCAGGTTGAGGGCTCAGAAACAGAGCTGAAAGTCAAAACACTTGCTCTCGAAAGCTCACCACTGTTGGAGAGGACAATCTGGGTTAACAGGTAAGTGGGAAGATACAGGATATGATCTGCAGGTGTGGCCAGACCCCTGGCCTAACAGTGTCTTCTTATCTGGCTACCTGGCCTGGGCTCCCGCATTCCTCGGTCTGGGGCTAGATCAAGCTATGTCCCTTCCCTGTATCAGTTATGGCCCCTTACAGACTGTGCTCCTGGACCCTTTTGTTAGAGCAGTCACTTTTCTTCCAATTTCCAGGTTAACCCTGAACAAGAGGCAGATTCCTTTAGGCCAACAGCTGTGGCTCAGCATTCATTCCTCCTTTGGTTATTAGAATGATCACGGAGGATCTGTCATGCTGAGGACAGCCTGGAATTGTGGCACACACAGGCTACACCTTTATGGGGCCCACAAGACTGATGGGGAACACTGACAGGTGACGATAACTGAGCATGCTGACAGCTAGGAGGAGCTCAGGGAAGCACACGGCTGGGGGATCATAGCTAATCTAAGGGTCCCAGGCATGAAGATAGAAGCCTGCTGGCCTGGCTTCGTGTCCTGGGCAACTCAACGTACCCATCTCAGCCTCCATTTCCATGTTGTAAAAATGGTAATAATAACAATTCTTTCTGACACTGATGGAACATTAGCCAACAGGAGGAGAGAGAAGCCATGTTTTATCCTCCTCTCTGTTTTTTTCAGGTGGTATCACAGACAATGGCTGTGTCTCCTCTGGGGCGCCTCCCTTCCTGATCCCAGCTCCTGCTGGCCAGACCTACCATAGTTCCTGAATCCTCCCTTTGCCCCAGGTGTGAAGAGAGTGTCTGCTGCTGTTAACCACTGCACAGCCTCACCATGGTTTGGCTTCTCAACCTCCAAATAACCAGTTCCCAATATGCATTTCACTCAATTTGAACTACCCAGAGTGGCTTTACTGTGCCAACCCGATCCTGAATCATGGAATTCCCTAAAGAAAAATCTAGGAGAAAGAATGAATACTGGGTAGGCAAATTGACAAATACCCACCGGGGATTATATCCTTGTTGTTCTTGTGGAAGTTTTGCCTCTTCATCCCAAGCCACCTTCCTGTTCCTTTCAAACATGCCCCTTAGATCAGCAGTTCTCAACAGAAGAACTGGATATTGGGAGGTTGAGAAGCCAGACCATGGATGGTAAGGCTGTGCAGTGGTTAGCAGAGGCTGTCACGACCCACAAGAACTGTGTTAAAGGGCTGCGGCATTAGGACGGTTGAGAATCACTGCCTTACGTGGTCTCATCCAGGAGGCTTGAGATAACACCAGGAGCCTCTTGCAGGCCACACACTATGCTGGGCACTGATCTAAATGCCACCCATGTGCTACCTTGGTGCTCACAGCAACACTGTGAAGCAGGGCCACCATCTTTCTGTCATCCAGATGGGAAACCAAGGTACAAAGAAGCAATCTCCCCAAAGTCAAAGCACCAGCAAGAACTCAGCCTAAGCCTTGAATCTGGTGTTCTGGTTTCAGAGCCTAACTCTTAACCAGGAGACTTGACTGCCTCTTAACAAGGGAGGTACCAACTAAAGTCTGCCAAGATCCACTTTCCACAGTATTATTTGGATAAAGATGACAATCCCTCCATTCAGAGCTGACAGCAAGCCCCGTCTGGAGCAGCAAGTGTCCAGTCCCATTGCAAGTACCCACTGGCTGGAGGGCCTGTATGAGGCAGAGATGCCTCCAAATTTTGTTTTGGGTTTTCCTCTCGGTAGCTGCCAGCTACAGAGCATAGCATCACTATCCCTAATAAACGGAGTTATAAAAGGGGATTAAAGCTTTATCTGCAAAAACCATTTGTGGCTTCCAACAATCACCATGCTCGCAAGAAATGTGGTAGAGAATTCTGTGAAAATTGCACTAAGACCATGCCAAACCCTCACTCAGCATTTCAGTTAGTAGAAGCTGAATGAAATGAGGAAATAATCACAGGGCTAAGATGATGCCCAATTAAAGCTAAATTTAGCCAACTCTGTTTTTTCAGAGTTGTCATGAAATCCATTTCAACTCAGACAATAAGAATGGCCATCCAAGATAATGAGGAAAGGATTTTAATTTGAAAGGTGGAGTGCCATTGATATAATAATTAAGGTTTTTAAAAAAAAACAACACAAGGGCCAAATGCAACGGGCAGCTCTTTGGTTGACATTTTCAGTGATTTCACTGTGGCTTGATGGCTTTTTGACTTTGGAAAAAAAAAAAAGAAAGAAAGAGAAATATCAGGCAATATGGTGATTTTCTTGCCATTTCCAGTGGCCCTCGGTGAACCTGGTGGGTGTCTCATTGGAACATGGTGCGGGAGCCAGTGAGCAACCAGGGCTCTAATTATGAGGAAGGGCAGATCGCAACTCTGCCCTTCCTGACAACTCCACAGCAGGCCTCAGAGTGACACCACAGGCATGGTTCTAAATTAAATTGGGAGGAAAGGGGAGGTGAGGCTGCTTGGGGAGCTGGCAGGCTATGCCAAGTGAGCGTGTTAGACCCAAGCTGCCTTCCCTACAAGACTTTCCTTTCTCTTGAATTAATATATGACACCGAGAAAGAGTCAGGAAGTGCCTGTGAAGCTTCTAGTTTCAGAAAATGAAAGCAGAGAGAGGGGGCTGAGGTAAGAAATGGTTGTTAAAGGAAATAATCTTCATAGCCAAAATTCTGACATAACACACACACACACCAAGAAGGTCTTTGGCTTCAGCTGATTTTCTGCATTTCTGCAGCCTCAGAGGCAGGAAAAGGACATAAAAATCTGAACAGTGGTATGTGGACATGACCTGCTGTCTAACCCTTGAGAGAGATGAGCGAACATATACTTGAATTTCTCTTAAAATCATCTCCTAGGTACCAAGCACTTAGGGCCTAATTTAGCCTGCAGTGTAATACTAAAAAGTATCAGTACCCCCATTTTACAGATTAAGAAACCAAGACTTTGGGAAATTGAGTAACTTGGCCCCAGATTGCAGAACAGTTAAGTAGAACAATTGGGATTGGAGCCCAAGCCTTCCAGACCGCAGTGCAATACTGCCTCCTAGCTGCTGCACTCAGCTAAGTGTCAAAATGTCACCATGTGCGTGCACCCTGAATACAGGATGTCTATTTTGAAGATATTTTAAATATAGTATTTTTAAAAATGGAAACCATTCAATTTCAGCTTAAAAATATCCAAGTAGTGAATGAAGGAGAGATTCTCAAACAGCTCTGAGCGTCATCATAATTACTCGAAAAGGTGCACAAATTAGCATGTTCTTTTAAAGGGAAATAAGCCCACACATGAGATGAATCTTAGGTTTTTCAATACTGAAGATGCAATGAGAAAAGAAATGAACTTAGCATGTGTATGCATCTGTATTTTTATAATCAGCTTTAACATAAAGGTAAGAGTATTCATAGTCTTTGCCCTTCTCCAACCTCTAATGAGAATCTACTCTGCTAATTCTGATACCCTCCTGTCCCAGCTGCCAGGCTCTAGGACATGGTTCTCAAAACGTGATCCAGAGAAGGAGGCTGTGAGGGAAGAGCGATAAAATAACAAGCCCTTCCCCCCCCCAATAACTTTATGAGACAATCTGACTTAGATAATTTAAGTAATTTAAAATAGTGTCTATCAGAAAATAATACAGTGACCCGGGAACGAGAATTTTAAATATCAGGTGCTTGCCATAATTTAATCACTTCAGTGCTGAAAATGGTATTTTCCAAAACTGGTTGCAAAAATCCCTCCCTTTCCACATGCCCTTCTTGCAATGTGACTGTGGCACGCTCATCACTGAGAAGTGGGTCTGAGTTCTCTTCTTGCGAGTTTGGACCGGTTTGTGATCACAGTGGAGTACAGTATTGTACTGCAACACTATGTGACTTCTAAGGCTGCACCAGAAAAGGCAAAACAGCTTCTACCATGTTGCCTTGACACACTTGCTCTTGGAACCCATTGCCATGCGTGAGAAATCCGAAGCAGCTCTGAATCCCACAGGCCAAGAGTGGATGCGCCAGTTGGCAATAGCAGCTGAGGTCCCTACAAGCATCAGCGTCAACTGCCAGACAGACTTTAAATGCAGCCCCGAGTCACCTTCTGCGTTCCTAGTGAGCCTCTAGACTTTACGATGGGGAGACAAGCTGACTCCTCTGGACTACTCTTTTTGACCCACAGAATGATGAGCATAAGGGTTGCTGCCCTGTAAGTTTGGGTTAGTTTGTTAAATTATAACAGCAACAATAATAAAGGCACTTCCTTCCATCCTTTTCATGTTTTATGATAGATACAAACACCACCTTCTTTGTGATTCTACTGCTGTGCTCTAATACACATAGTAGTTTATATCCACCTTTATTAAATCAAGTATCATTTTATTTTAACAGTAATTACAATTGTGTCTACCTGACATCAGCTTCTGAGCTGACAGGGACTTTTGCTTATTGATTTCTGTTCCCCCAAAGCACTTGTCATATGAATGAATAAATGAATGATTGAAACAGGCTAGAAGACATAACACTTTTGACCTCCATCTCATCTTTCCAAACATGGAGAAAGCTTGATGAGTTTTAAAGCTACTGTGTTTCTGAAGAGTCATTACTTACAAATCAATAAACATGCAATCAATACACCTTTCTAGCCACTATGTGAAAAGAGGCTGAGCTAGAAGCATGGAAATTGGAAGAAGAGCACTCACGGTTTCTGTCACAGATGCTATCCGTGCTGCTCCTGTATCCCTCGGAACTTTTGGGGTCCTCAAATCTCACGCCTAAACACATTCCATTGCAGGCGCCTGCAGCTCTTTACCCAAGGGCTTGCTCGGGGCTCCTGAAGAGGGCAGCCCAGAAGTGCCAGGGAAGTTAGTTTTAGGAAAACATAGCCCTGAGTCAATGATGGATATGGGCTGGAGAATAAATAATTCTCATTTCCTCACCCACCCTCAGAGTGGGCAATTCTGAGGCCTATTCTATACCGTCTATCAGAATTTCCCAGCAAGAATGAGCCCCAGTGACACTCTTTGGTAACCTGCTCAATAACTCACGCTTCTTTTCCTACTTTGATTTCCCCAATTCCCTACTGATGCTCTCGAGATCACCTCTGAAATAAAGTAGTGGCACTCAAACTTCTCCTCGGGTCTGCTCTGGGGAAAACTTAAACTAAGTGGCACAGAACAGATCTCACTGATGAAAGCAAGAAGAGGACAGATAAAATCATCCAGCAAGTTAAAATTCCTTCCAATGGATTTTGACAAGTCATGCCAGTACAAATCTCCATGTGTTGCTGATTAAAGATAACCAAGGAGTCAGGCCCCAGTGAAGTATAACAGACACAGAGTTCATTTGTGCTTTAGTCAAGGCACTTTGGGCTGCAAGTGGCAGAAAAGTAATTTAGACTGGCTCAAGTAATGTAGAAATTAACTGTGTATAACTAAGTGCCAAAGTAAAGGGAACTTTTTCAGGCATTCATGGACCTATCTCGATACTATCAAAGAGTCTGTTTATCTACATTAATCAACCTTGCTTTTTGCCCGTGGTAGAGTGCTGTGGCATTATAGCTCACAGCAAGCTCAAACTCTTGGGCGTAAGTGATTCTCTAGCCTCAGTCTCCCAAGTTGCTGGGACTACAGGTGCCCGTCACAACACCTAGCTATTTTTTGGTTGTAGTTGTTGTTGTTGTGTGGCAGGCCCAGGCTGGGTTCAAACCCGCCAACTCTGGTGTATGTGGCTGGCGCCCTAGCTGCTAAGCTACAGGCACCGAGCTGCTCTGTTTTTTTTTTTTTAACCATCACATAAGCTTGTTGAAAGCAATGCAAAGATGCAATATGAGATTTATATTCATATTCCATTCACTGAGTAACACCAGTAGAAAGAGAGATGCTCTTTTTCAACAGCCGCACATGAATTTCTATGTTACTTAATTCTCATTGGGAACTAAGGACTGTAGACAGGGCATTGTAACATGTTGACTGGACAGCCTGGACATGTGGGCCCTCTGCAATGGGGGACAATGGGAGTGGTGATCACCACCTAAACTGTATAGTCTGGCAGTGGTCAGGAGTGGCTTCTTGAAGGAAATTCAGGATTAAAAGAGGAAGGTATACTATACAGAGAAGCACAACAAATACCCACTGCAACATTAAAAACTTGAGAACAAACAGGCTGGATGTAGTGGCTCACACCTGTAATCCTAGGATTCTGGGAGAGTTCGAGACAGATGGATTGCTTGAGGACAGGTGTTCAAGAACCAGCCTCAGCAAGAGCAAGACCCCATCTCTACCAAAAGCAGAAAAACTAGCTGGGGATTGGGGCAGGTGCCTGTAATCCCAGCTACATGGGAGGCTGAGGGAAGAGAATCACTTGAGCCCCAGAATTTGAGGTTGTTGTGAGCTATGATGCCAGGGTAAGGTTGTTGCCAGCTATGATGTCTGGTAAGAATCTACTTTCTGACTCATAGAGGGCGACTTCTTCCTGTGTCCTCACATGGAGGAAAGGGCAAGTATCTCAGGATACTAATCTTATTCATAAGTGCTCTACCGTTAAGACCAAAGGCCCTGCCTCTAAGACCTTTACCTTAGAGGTTAGGATTTTATCATACTAATTTTAAGGGGGCCATAAACTTTCAAGACTACAGCAATAAGCAGCAAGCCAGTTTCGCTAATCTGTAACTGAAAAAGTCATGGCTGAGAAACTTACATCATTAAAAAGAGAGAGAAAGGCGGCACCTATAGCTCCTTGGGTAGGGCGCTGGCCACATACGCTGAGGCTGGTGGGTTCAAACCCAGCCTGGGCCAGCTAAAACAACAATGATAAATGCAACAACAACAAAATAGCCGGTGTTGTGGCAGGCGCCCATAGTCCCAGCTACCTGGGACGCTGAGGCAAGCGACTCTTGCTTAAGCCCAAGAGTTTGAGGTTGCTATGAGCTGTGATGCCACAGCACACTACCCAGGGCGACGGCTTGAGACTCTGTCTCAAAAAAAAGAGAGAGAGTGAGAGAGAGAGAATTCTGAGTGAGATGACATAAGCACATCCCACTCTGCTTTTCTGTTTTAAAATGTAGCTTTCATTATTATTCAGGTATGGTGAGGCCAACCAGCGTAGGAAATGACTGCCATTGAAATGATGGTTTGTTACTCACAGTTCCCAGAAGATGGGGCTCACCACCCCACAGGCAGCCGCAAGAACCATCAGGTCAGTCAGAAGGCAGAAGCCATGAGGGGAAAGTGTGGCAAGATCCTTTATTGTGGTTTTCATGGAAAGAGACAGGCAAAACAGGGTAAGAAGGCACAGGATTGGCTAGTTTGAAAATTTCAGCAGGCCCTGGGGTAAAGTGGCTTTTCTGAGTTGTCTGGTCTCTGGCCCTGGGTTGAGTAGAACGGGTAAATAATTGTCTGGAGTCTAAGAGACCAATAAAAGAGGTGGTTGTGGGGTATGGGCTCTGGATTAGCTGGTTTACATGAAAGATATGCTCCCAGGTGAGTTGTTTGCTATTTCTACAAATCAGCTAACCGAGGAAAGGGCAATCTCTCCCAGGTCAATTCAAGGGGGCCTCAGATGCCAAAACATCAAGAATACAAAAAATAAGAAAATACAATCAACGCCTTCTCTTACTGAAGGTAGTTGTACAACCTGGAGAGATTTCATGACCAGCAGTGCGAGGGCGAATTACTCTTTTGGTATCCACTGGGCTGAGCTTAACATAGCCAGAAAACTGGGATGGCCACATGAAGAGAGTGCTTCAGGATAAGCCCTTTAGTTCTGGCTTGAAGAGATGGAGAGACTGAGAAAATACAGTTTTCCTTTTTCCATTTTTCTTGTCTTTTTTCCATTTTCTTGCTCCTCAGCCCACAAGCAGTCTTCGGGCACTAATGGCCCTGGTTTGAGAGGCAGCAACAGAGGCCAGCAGAGCCTAAAACTCTGAGCAAGGGGACCGTCCTCTCTGACAGGAGGAGTTGTGTTCCTTAGAGGAAAAGGCAAACTTGTGTGGCTTTTTTACTCTCTCTATCCCCAAATTGGTCCCAGACATCAGCATAGCTGTAGAATGTGTATGGCAGAATGGGGTCAACAAAGCCCTGGGTTTTCTGTCCAGATGAGCAAATAGAAGAGCGTGGAGAGCTGAAAAATGTCCAGGAAATCTGAGACAGAGAGGAGAAGATTGCTTACATGCTCCTGGACTCGCCCCAGAGCTGCTTATGCCTGGACATGACTCTAAACAACACACATAGGCCTTAGAAGTGAATTATAGAACAGGCTATTACCCAACCTGCAGGCTGGACGCAGGCCATGAACACCTGGGACAGATCTGAACAGCACACTGAAGGATTTGCAAACTGAACTTACCCTAAAACCATAACCCACAGAAGTCTGGTTAGAAGTGGAGGCTGGAACCCAACTGGGTTGGTTACCTACTAAAACAAAAATATCAACACGTTCCCAGAGACCCAGTGTCTCATAATATAATATTTAAAATGTCCAGGACACAAACCCAAATTACTCAACATACAAAGAAGCAGGGAAATCTCAATTCACATGGGAAAAGATGCCAGTACTGAGCTAATACCGATGTTGGAATTATTTAACAAAGACTTTAAGGCAGATCTTAAAGAAATGCTTCAGTAAGAAATATGGAATTCTCTTGGAATAAATGAAAAAAGAGAAAGTCTCAGCAAAGAAATGGAAGATATAAACAATGAAACAGAAATTAAAAAATTGAAATATACAATAACTGAAATAAAACACTTACTGAACAGGCCCATCAACTGAATGGAGGCAACAAAGAGCCATCCCCGCTACTCCAGAAGCTGAGGCCAGAGGATCACTTGAGGTCAGTAGTTGGTAGTTTCAGTGGGCTATGATTGTGCCATTGCACTCTAGCCTGTGCAACAGGGTAAGACCTTATCTCTAAAAGAACCAAATAAACAAATAAAAAGAAAACCTAAAGAAATCCATGGTGGACACAACATAATAAAACTTCTGAAAAACTAAAGAATACACATTTCTTACAGGAGAACAACAATTGAGGCTGCAGATTACCCATGAGAAACCGTAAAGTCATATATCTGCACAATACATCTAAAGTGCTGAAAGAAAACAAATGTCAAGCCAGAATTACATTCCAGGAAGAGTGTCCTTTAGGAATGTGTTGGAGTAAGGACGTATTCAAGCGAATGCAAACTAAGAGAATCATTTCCCGCAGACCTGCTCTGAAAGACACAAGGAAATAATACCAGAAGGAAACTTAGAACATCAAGAACAGGGAAGGAGAAAAGGAAATGGAAAATTTCTGGTTGAATATAATAAACTATTCTTCTTCCTTTGAATTGTAAAAAATATGATCAATGATTGAAAGCAAAACTTATAACATCATCTAATATAGTTTTTGCTGTATGTAGATGTAGCATGCAAAACAGCTGCAGCAATAAAATCTGTATATTACTAATGTTTCTATATTCACCTTGAGATGCAAAACTATTTGAAACCAACAAGTGAAAAGTTGTGTATATTGTAATTCCCATTATAGTGTTAATACTTTACTATTATAAAAATACTATATAAAGATATATAGTCATAAAAAGAGAAAGTCTACATATAAAATATGCTCTTGGACCACAATGGAACTAGAAACCAGTAACAGTAAGAATCCTCCAAATATGGAGAAAAACAGAATAGTTAGGTAAAGATGTAATTCTAAACACATGTTCAAATAACCCTTAAAAAGCCAGGAAACAAGAACAAAAAAAACAGAGGTAACAAATAAAAAAGTATAAAATGATTGACTTAAATCCAAACATATTAATAACTACCCTAAAATATAAACATATCAATTAAAGGATAGAGATTGTCAGAATGGATGAGAAAATATGACCCCACTATATACTGTTTATATGCAACTCTCCTCAAATATATTGATACAAATAGGTTAAAAATAAAAAGATGAGAAAAGATATATCTTGCAGAAGTTAATAAAATATAAGATTGAGTGGCAACATTAACATCAGTTGGAATAAATGTCAGAAGAAAAAACATTTTTAGAAATAAAGAGGGACATTACACAATGATAAGAAGATGAAGACAGCAAAAAAAGAAATCTCACATGTTTATACACCTGACAGTAGAATTTAAAACAAAAAATCAAAATCATAGAGAACTAAAACTAAAAACAGATAAACCCACAATTATTATTAGAAAATTTGACATTCTTTTCTCAGTAATTGGCAGAACTACTAGATAGAGAAAATGAGCAAGGATATAAAAGAACTGAACAATGCCATCAAATAATTAAATCTAATGACATTTCTATAACATTCCACCCAGCAATAGCAAAATGCACATTCTTTTTTAGTATATTTGAAAAATTCATCAAGAGAGAACATATCCTGAGGAATAAAATAAACTTTAACAAATTTAAAACGTTTTAAATTATATAAAGTATGTTTTCTGACCATAACTGAATTAGATTAGAAAACATGAGAGAAAGATCATAGGAAAATTTTCAAGAACTCGGAAATTAAGCAATGAAGTAATCTATGGGTCAAAAAGTTTTGAGGGAAATTAGAAAACATTGTGAGCTGAGTGAAAATAAAAACACAACATATTAAAACTTGTGGCTAAAGCTGTGTTTGGAGGAAAACTCTTAGCATTGAGTGCTGATATTAAAAAGTTCTTAAAGCAGGGCAGTACCTGTGGCTCAAGGAGTAGGGTGCCGGCCCCAAATGCCAAGGGTGGTGGGTTCAAAACCAGCCCTGGCCAGCCAAAAAAAAAAAAAAAAAAAATGCAAACGAAAAAAAAAGTTCTTAAAGCAACAATCTATGCTTCTACTTTAAGAATCTAAAAATAAAAATGGAAAAAAAAAGTGACTCAAATCAGAAGAAGAAGAAAGAAAATAATAAAGATGAGGGTGGTTGAGGCAAAATGGTTGACTAGAGACACCAATCACCAGATTATCTGAGAAAGAAGAAAAAGTTTTAGGTGAAACAAATAGCTCAGGTGTAAATTCCAAGGGCAGTATGTCTGAACTTACCAGAGATTCCATAGGAAGAAGCTGCAGAGCACAAGCGAAAGGAAGGATTTAGGCAGAGATTTATCTTCAAGGAATTTGAAGCCCTGTGGAAAGTGTGGGTGGCAGAGTTTGTTTTTTCTCTCTTCACACCACTGGCAGACTACAGGTTTCTGAACTGTTGGAGAGCTTCCCTATTCTCATAAGCCCAAAAGCTGCCGTGTTCAGTGAACTGAGAGCTTCCTGAGAACAGAGCTTCTTGAGCCAGCCCTGCTCACCTCAGACCTAAGCCAAGGCAGTGGACACTATAATGCTTTCCCATCTCTTATGTGCCTTTGTTCCTCCCACCAGGGAGCTTTAGCCATTCACTTCTTGGGACTGGAAAGCTCACAAACATTATCTAATACTGCCCAGACTGCTGTGGCCGCAGGGGCTGGTGGGACCTGGGTGAAGAATTATGTAATCCCAGAGCTTGGACACTCAGGGCAGGCTGTCTTCAGGTGACAGGAGACAGCAGCAAGCTCTGGGGGCCCGTGGGACAATGTCAGTTCTCCTTCATTTAGATTCTTCTCCACCACTTCCCCTCCTCTTCCCACAGCTGCTGACACAGTGATGGCAGTTCCCAAATAGGTCTGCCATGTGCACCCCCGGGGATGATTGAGCCAGAGCTCTCAGGAGTGGCTGCTCCCTGTCTGCTGGTGCATCTGCCATACCAAGGTTTCCACAGAGAGTAGGGCTCATTCCTTTCCTCTTAAAAACCTTCTGTGAACCATCAAGCACTCAGGCTCTGAGCAACCTGCCCACCAACCCTCCCTGGTGCTACCCACCTGGCTGTTCCAGCAGAGCAGGACACCCTAAAGGGACACTAAGGCTGCCTGAGCACTCTGAAGGCAAATCAACACCAGCATGCTTTTTCCTGGCACAGTCAGGAAGTGAACTTGAGAGATCAGAGGACAGGTACACAGGTTGGATCTGATGCCCCCAGGACTTACTGTGTCATTCAGAGGCACAGAAGAGGGATTTGTGAGTTGCTCTTGAGAGGTGAGGGAGCCCACAGAGCAGAACTAAATGGAGAGTATGGTGTGGGTCTGAGCCACAGGGAGCAGACTTTTTGGGTGATGGGGCCACATCAGCCCATCCCTGGTGGCTTTCCACAGTTTCCTGGGAACTGACCCTTGGTCTTTGCCAAGACAGCTCTTATGCCCATCTTTGTGGGACATAAAAGCAGGCTCACCCAGCCCAGCCTCACCTCTTCATCTGACTCAGCTGGGGTGGAGGATAGGGAATCCCCTGGGAGCTCCAGAGATCTACCCATTGCTGGGGACATCTGAGAGCTTCTCCTGATTATGCAGGGCATGGCTGACTATTACCCAGAAGTGCCACCTATTGACTTAGAGATTAAACTGGGCATCTCAATATAATTCATACCATTAAGAAGATCACAGTGGTGGGGAAAGAGAAAGAATTTCAAATACCTCCATCTTGAAGGGAACTGCCCACATACATAGTATACCGTGGCTCCAGCCTACAAATAACTAGCAATTGAGAAAACCACTACACGAGGACATCTATAATCAAGGCATCCACCCAGAACCTAGACTACCATCAAATTACCCACAAGCAAAGCCAAAAGTCCTTACCCAACATAGCCTGCAGGTGCACCTCTAGGAGGTAGAGGAGGAACAGTCCCATCTAAACAAAAGAACATTCAAAAAGAATAACAGCTGCTCCAGATGAGAAGGAATCAGGGTAAAAATTCAGAAGTATAAAAAATCATCATGAAAGGATCCCCTTTCCCAAAAGGAGAATGCTTTTTTTTGAGACAGAGCCTCAAGCTATTCCCCTGGGTAGAGTGCCGTAGCATCACAGCTCACAGCAACCTCCAATTCCTGGCTTAGGCGATTCTTCTGCCTCAGCCTCCCAAGTAGCTGGGACCACAGGCACCCGCCACAATGCCTGGCCATTTTTTGGTTGCAGCCATCATGGTTGTTTGGCGGGCCTGGGCTGGGGATTCAAACCCACCACCTTAGGTGTACGTGGCTGGCGCCTTAGTTGATTGAGCCACAGGCGCCGAGCCAACAATCCAATTTTTTAAATGAGCAGAAGACTTGAATGGATGCCTCACCAAAAATGATAGTATTGCTCCCGGAATCTAAAAGCCCCAGAACTCAAACAACTTGGAATCTGAACATAAAATTCAGCAAAATTTGCCCAAAATCCAAGTGCTTCTTTGGAATCCAAATGCCCAGTACATTGTTCATTGTTGCTATGTTTTGTGTGTTTCCCCAGCACTTGGGCCACCATGTGCTTTGTCCTTCAGTTTGCTGTCGAAGCTGTAACGAAAGCATCTCATGTGATTTTCACTGCTAATTTTATGCTTTTTTGCCTGTTTTGTTTTTATATATATATAATGACAACTAAGTGTATTCGCCATGGGTCCTAAAAAGTATAGTGAGGAAAATAAGAGTAAGAGGAAAGCTGTTAGAGCTACAAATGAAGTTAAGAAGAGGGTTCTGGAATGGATGACGTTTGGATTCCAATGTATCACGTATATGGATAGCAGATAAACACATGAAAAGATGCTTAACATCATTAGACATTAGGGAAATGCAAATTAAAATACGATGGCATACCCTACACGCCTGTCAGAATGGTAGAAATTAAAGATTTAATTTAATCTTTATTAAGATTAGTGTGGAAATTTCTTTCTTTCTTTCTTTTTTTTTGAGTCTCACTTTGCGTTGTGGGGAAAGTGCCATGGCTTCCTAGCTTCCAGCAACCTCAAACTTCTGGGCTTAAGCGATCGCCCCGCCTCAGCCTCCTGAGTAGCTGAGACTACAAGTGCTCACCACAACGCCTGGCTAGTTTTTCTAATTATAGTAGAGATGGGGTCTTGCTCTTACTCAGGCTGGTCTCAAACTCCTGAGCTCAGGCAATGCTCCTACTTCAGCCTCCCAGAGTGCTAGGATTGCAGGCATGAGCCACGGGGCCTGGCCTTTAGTGTGGCAATTTCTCATAAAGTTAAAGGCATCTACCAGTTGACTCAGCAGTTTTACTTCTAGGAATTATCTAGCTATTACAACATGAAAACCTACTCAAAACCTATAGAGGGATATTTATAGTGGCTCTTTTTATAAATCCTAAAAACTAGAAGCAGTCAAATGTCCTGCAGCGGGTGAAAAAACTAACAGACTGGGTTATATCCATTGAATGGAATTCCATTTAGCAATTTTTAAAAAAGGAAAAAGAAAAAAGAAAAGGATTATGAATACACACAACAACTGGGATAAATATTAAAGCTATTATGCTGAGTGAAAGAAGCCATGATTTCACTCATCTGACCTTCTGGAAAAGACAAAAGTTTGGTGAGAGATAAGAGACCAGTGCTTGGTAAGGATTAGAGTTGAGGGAGAATCTGACTGTAACATGATGACATAACGGAGGTTACTGGTGAAAACGTTTTGTATTCTGACTGTGGTGCTGCTTACATGAATCTATACATATGTTAAAATTCATAGAACAGTACACACAAAGTTAATTTTCCTATACAAGGTCTGACAATTAATTTCTCAAACTGCCCCTAGAAAAAGTCCCACATACCTCATTGCTGACCATTACTATGGTCACCTTTAAAGTATTCCCCTGGGAAGCTATGCAACCATGCCAGTGCCTAGTCCATCCTTCAAAGCACTTTTTCTAGGATGAGTTCTCAAACTTAATTGTCAGAGCTGGACATTGGATGACAGCTCTGGATTCCAGAAAAAGACTTCCAAAAGTGCTCTGAAGAGTGGACTAGGCACTGGTGTCAGTGCATAGCTTCCCAAGAGGACTACTTTGAAGGTGACCGTAGTGATATTCAGTTATGAGGTATGGAGCACTGTTTCTAGGATAAGTTCGGGAACTTAGCTCATTTAAAAAGTAAAATTTTAAGAAAAATTTTTAAGAAGTTAAAATGTGGCCAGGCAAGGTCTTAGCACTCCGGGAGGCTGAGGCAGGTGGATTCCTTGAGCTATGGAGTTCAGAGACCAGCCTGAAGCAAGAGCAAGACCCTGTGTCTCCGCTAAAAATAGAAAAACTAACTGGGCATAGAAAAACTAAGTACTCAGGAGGCTGAGGCTGGAGGATTGCTCAAGCCCAAGAGTTTGAGGTTGCTGTGAGCTATGACACCACAGCACTCTACCCAAGGCCACAGAGTGAGACTCTGTATTGAAAGAAAAGAAGGAAGGGAGGGATGGAGGGCGGGAAGGAAGGTAAAATGTTTTCATTGAGACAGTCAAACAATAGAAAGAAACTTGCTCAGAATATGCAATTTGACAGGTAAAGATGAAAAGGAGGGAAAAAACAAAAGAGCAAAAAGTATTACCTCAAGCACTGATCCTCCAACTTTAGTCTCCGTAAGAATCATCTGGAGAATTTGTTCAAGTTGTTTTTTTCTGGACCTCACCCCTGGAGAAACACTTGACTGAAGGAGAAAAGGTAAGTTTTCTCGCTCCGTAGGTATAGATGTGTGTTCCATAGCGCCAGATTCAGACCAAACTGAATTCACGCTAGTAAATCAAAGCAGATGCTTCTGGATTCAGTTAAGTCATTAGGACAAACTTTTGTTTCAGAGCGTTTACATTTGCAGTGCTTAGGCTTGTAAAATGAGACACATAAATAAACCCTCCTCCTACCAGCAGAGTTAAAGCTTTTTTTTCTCTTCATAGATTAAAGTAGTTCAAGTGAGATACTTCGAGTTTGCCGAGGCCGTCTCCAAAGAGCATTGGCCTTAAAAAATAAATCTACGATCAAACGACTTGTTTTGTTTGTTTGTTTGCTTGGCGGAGGGCAGGGAGAAGAGATTCCGTGACACAGAAGCAATCAAACAAGAGGTTTTTGAATCTGGGAAATAATGTCAAAAACACAACTGGAAAAGGCTTCTTTCTTTTTCCAACAGTCGCAGCTTGATGTTTGCCTGATTTTAAAGTTTCGTTTTTAAAGTAACTTTTAAAGCACCACATCTAATATTTTGTGGCTTTTTAAAAAAAGGCCCCCTAGCATGCTTATAACTTTATTATCTCCAGAATATTTTAATCACCCTAAGTTTGGGGATAATGCAAATTAGGCTGTGTTCTAACTTTGTCAACATTGTGGAACATGAATAAGAGTTGGGCATTGTGAATCCAGTGGCACCAGTTTCAGGAGGGTTTGGGGCAGGATTCAAAAGCGCCACACATCAAAAGAGTAGCTGCTTTCTCCAGGCCACATGCTGGTGCTCAGGCCAGGAATTCTGTACCAAAGGCATAAGTTTTCCTTCCAGAGCGGTGAGACGTTTCCCCCAGCCCGAGGGGATGACTTTCAGATTCAGAAGTTGGGGTTGCCACAACATCATACCCTCACCTAAAACGGGACCCTCTGTAGGATGAAAAGAAAAGCTCCTTTGTCTTCAATTTTCAGCAGGGGAAGTGGGTTTGGTTCGGCAAGGGGGCAGGATATAGTTGGGAAGGACGGAGTCCCAGGCTCATCTTCTTTCAGCTTTGCCAACCTAAAGAACCAGAAAACCCCAGGCCAGCAGGCCTCCTACTAAGAGTGATATTCAGGCTCGGCACCTGTAGCTCAAGTGGCTAAGGCCCCAGCCACATACACAGGAGCTGGGGTGTTTGAATCTAGCGGGCTGCCAAACAACAATGACAACTCTAACCAAAAAATAGCCAGGCTTTGTGGCAGGCGCCTGTAGTCCCAGCTACTTGGGAGGCTGAAGCAAGAGAATCTCTTAAGCCCAGGAGTTGGAGGTTGCTGAGAGCTGCAATGCCACCGCACCCTACCCAGGGCAACAGCTTGAGGCTCTGTCTCAAAAAAAAAAAAAAGTGATATTCAAATGCACAAAACAAGGAAAACACTCTGGTAGTTTCTTATAGAGCTTGCCGTGAAAGCTGGCAATTGTGTTCCTTGGTAATGACCCAATGAGTTGAAAAAATGTCCACATAAAAATATGCACACAAATGTTTATAGCAGTTTTATTCATAATTGCCAAGCTCAGAAGCAACCGAATAGTCCCTCAATGGGTGAATGGATGGATAAATCACAACACATCCGATGGAAAATTATTCAGTGATAAAAAGGAATGAGCTATTAAGCCACAAAAAGACATGGAGGAAGGCTGGGCTTGGTGACTCACACCTGTAATCCTAGCACTCTGGGAGGCCAAGAGGTGGGAGGATCTCTTTAAACCCAGGAGTTTGAGGTTGCAGTGAGCTATGATGATGCCACTGCACTCTAGTCTGAAGGACAGAGTGAGATCCTGTCTCAAATAAAAAAAGACATGGAGGAACTTTAAGAATCTACAATATAGTATCTGATTCTAAGTACATGATATTCCAGAAAAGGCAAACCTGTGGAGATAGCAAGGGTTGAGGGAGAGGGAGGGATGAACAGACAGAGCACAGGAGAATTTTAGGGCAGTGAAACTATTATGAATGATGCAGATGTGGAACGCTGGACACAGGGCATGCATTTGTCAAACTCATAGAGTGTGTAACACCGAAAGTGAACCCTAATGTGAACTCCAGACTTTAGTTAAAAATAATGTATCAATGTTGGCTCATCAGTTGTAAAAATAGTACCACACTCATGCAAGCTATTAATAATACGGGAAATGGGTGTGTGAGGCAGAAGTACGAGAGGGTATATGGGAACCTCTGTACTTTCCACTCAATTGTTCATTAGACCCAAAACTGCTCCAAAAAAATAAATAAATAAATAAAAGTTTACTGATTAAACACACACTCACAAACACAGACAAAATGCTGGTCCAGGCACTCTTGTCTTGTTTTGGCCAGTCCCCGGCGCCTACTCGATTGCAACACTGTGGGTTTGGCTTAGTTTCCTTGCTGGTTTGCAGCTGTGAGTTTTCTGGTCTCCAGAGGACCCTGACTATGGGATGTGTTCATTCCTACCTGTTGGTGTCCTTTGGAATCACCTGTAGTAATAAATAAACTCTGGCCACGTCAAGAATGTTTCTGGGTTCCCTTACAGGTTTATCCACAATACCTTGTGCCTTTGAATGTTTATAAAATGGAAATGATGGCATTATCTGTCTTTATACATATTTACCAAGCTCCTACCCTGTGCCAGGCACTGCTCCCAGCAGTAGGGATGCTACCATGAAGAAAAGAGACAAAATCCTGGCTCCTGTGGGCTTCCATTCCAGCCAGCACCTTAGTGAGACAACTCATGAAGTCCTCAGATAGTAGGTGCTTCCAGAATACCAGCAGCTGCAGGGGTGAGCCCTGTCCCTCCATCAGGACAGGAAAAGTCTGTGCAGACACCACAAATGCTTCCCCAGGCAGGCTGCTGTGACTCCAGACCCCAGCAGATGGCAGCAGCTGCAGACACATCACGGTGGCCCTGAGCGCACGCCAAGGGGAGGAGGGATGGGCTGATGAATGTGAGGCTCAGGCTCTTATCCTCCGGATCACAACAAAAGCCTGTTCTTTCCTCCTGAAAACAGAGCGCCTTATCTTATCTCGTCATCTCTTGCTTTGTCCTTTACAGAAGCAGCCACTTAACCCCCTGCAGCAGGGAGACAAATCCTTCCAGGCCCTGCAGAGTCACACCTGGGGTTCCCACTGCAGAATTTTAGAGCTGAAACAACCTGAAAATTCGGTGAGTTTAAGGATTGCAAAGTCAAAGCCTACGGAGCCTGGCAGTAAAGTGTGAGCGGGAGGAAGGAGAACTGCCTGAAAGGTTGAGGGTGGTCCTCAGAGCTCTTCCTGGCTCCGACAGATCCAGGGGTGCAGGTACCCCCAGGTGTTGGGCAGAGCTAATCGACTTGATGGAATGAGGTCTCGTTTGGAAAGCACACTGGTGCCCCCCAAGACCTTGTCTGCCAACTGGATTTGGCTCTTGCCCTCTAGGTTGGTTGTGGTAACCCCTGACAGTTCACTTCAGCTATTTCCAGATAAATTACACATTCTCATAAAAATGCAGAGAGAAGTAGTAACTTGCCCAAGGCCACCCAGTGAGTTGGGCACAGCCCAGAGCCAAACTGAGTTCTCTCTGCTGGTTCAGCCTATAAAACTGTATCCCACTGACATTAAGTGGTGTGTATGTCTGGGAAGAAAAGCAAAGTGGTTAAAATATGGATATAGCCCAAGATAACTTCAACTGGCATTATTATTGCTCAGCTATAGATAGAAACTCCACCACCAAGAGCACTGAACACAGAGCATTCACTATGTGCCAGGCCTGGGCTGAGCCCTTCCTATGGGTTAACTAGTTGAATTCTCACTCCCCTGCCCAGGAAAGCATGGTCACACTCATGTTACCCGTGAGAAGGAGGGCCTTGGGTGAGCTGGGAGTGGTAGGATCTCAATCCTTCTTTGCTTTTAGAAGGAGAGAGAGGAGCTGGAAAGGTGGTCCCCTGTGATGGGGGGAGCCAGGACCCAACTCCACCGGGGTTCAGAGAGTGTTCCCTCCCCGCCTGTCTTGCAGACTCACTAGTCTACTTTCCACCTGTCTGCATCCTCACTAAACAACAGTGACACAGGAAAGAGAAATAGGTCTAGACCAGGAAAACTGTGGGAGGCAGGGTCAGAAAATAGTTCCAGCTTTCTAGGAGGAAATGATCCCAAGAAAGCCTTGGGAGCATCAGCGAGGCAGGGGGGTCCTCTGAGGCAGAAGGCAGCAGAGGAGCCTGCCTGAAGAGGGTGGGTGCCTGCTGGTTCTGGCAGGCCAGGAGGGACACAGTGTACCAGAGCCCTATTCCTTCCCATCTCTTTCTGAAGTTCAAGATTCTTCAAATGTCTCTTCTCTTGATAACTTACTTCCCCCTTTCCTACCTCCCACTCAGACTCTCACTAAATATTCAGTGCTTTTCTGGTGTCTTCCCTGCCAGAGCCCTCAGAGTCATAAAGCTATACCTGGGCTATGCCTTCTCAGCATTTACTAGTTTATTGCCCAAGCAGGTCTCTTAATCTGCCCAAACCTCAGTTTTCTCATCTGTAAAATGGGGATAACTGTACTTACCTTACAGGGTATTGTCCTGTGGGCTTTAGGGACAGCATGGCATGGTGCCAGGTGTGGTGATGATAATACATTGTGATAGCTATGGTTAGCCTTCCTGGGGACACAGTCTCAGGCCTTGACCTTTCCATTCCCCTCAAACAATAACAGATCCTCTGGTTCTACATTCGGGACAGGCTTTGTCAATGAATGGAAAAGCAATCCAGAAAATTCACAAAAAATGTTTCGATGAAAGATAGTGGTCTAATGTGTTTCCCCGCCAGGCTACAACTTGGCATTTTAGCAGAATTTTTCAACAACTTCAGTTGAAGAAGTAATGAATGAAGGGTGGGGCTGCAGAAGTCAGGCTGTCAGTACAGATGTGCACTAAGGCTGAGGACACGAGGAAGAAGAATAGAGACACTGGCATTTGGAGTCACTTCTCTCTTTTACCTGCTATGCCTCCTCCCCAGCCCCAAACAATTAGAGATACCATGAGTCAGAGCTATGCTTTTCCACTCTTTATCTTTATCCCCCAATGTGTAAAATGGCAAACTAACAACAGTAATATGTCTGTGCAAAGCTCTTGCCACATTACCTGACCCCTAGGAGGCATATATATGGATTAGTTATATAAATTACCAGGTTCCCACAAATGTAACATCTTAGTAAATGTTGTTCTTTCTGTTCAAAATTGCATTTGAAGGTATTTGCAAGTCACATTTCCTAAAATTTTGAAGTCCTGTCAAAGGCCATTTACATTAGGATTCAGGAAGAACTAAACTTAATCCATAATCTATAGTTAGCATAGGACAGCTTGATGTATTGGGAAGGACACAAGAGTAGATGATGCAGAGGTTCTGACCTTGGAGCTGACTTTGGACGAGGTCAGATCTCTCTGAACCAGGAATCGCTCACAAAGTCTTTAAAGGATCAAATAGCATCATGGGTATGAAAGGTTTTTAAGCAGAAAGCCATTATTACTAACTACCATGACCAAGCGGACTTCTAAGAAATGGAAGCGCAGATTCTATGCCACTGAATTAATTCCTTCCCTCCTCCCTGCTTCTTAACCCCCACCCTCCAGGCAACTCAACACTTCACACATCAGCAAATGCCAGATGTGGGCCAGCTGGTGTGCATGGCTGCTTAAAGCTGGCCTGTAGAGACATTTTGGCTTAAGTTCAGAATGTGGAGAGGGCCCAAGCTGAGACAATTCTCTTGCTGAAAAAAGAAAGTGACAAAACAAGCCTTCTTGTTCCACCCAGGTCTAACCACGTAGCCATCGTATGGAGCAGTGTGACACATGGTCTTTTAATAGGCGCAGGGTCCCCTTAGCACATCATGTCTTCCTTTGCTTCATTTGGTGGAGTTATCCATCTCTGCACTGCAATTTTTTCATCTGTAGAATGGGGATATTACACATCTCATATAGTACTGAGATCACTAAATGTGATGATGCTTGTAATTGTTTAGCAGAGTACCTGACATGGTGTGTGCAGAGTAAGTGGCTATGAGTCTAGGACAGTTTTGAATGCAGGAGGAGCATCAAACTTTTTGTTACTGGACTGAGGTTCAGAAGAGCTTAATTTGTATTTGGATCTGAGTTCTAGGCAAGACACTTAGCTCCTCAGTTAACACATTTGTAGAATAACCAAACCAGAATCTCCTAAATCTGCAAAATCGTCCCTTTAGATGTCCCATGAAGAAGATGCTACGGCCGTGGTGTGGAAGAACAGCTCTATTCTCTTTTGCTCGGAGACTCTCAACAGGGTGTGCTGGACCTGGTTGGTACCAGCTCGCAAGAAGATTCACTTCTTACGAGCCATCATTAGAAACCAAGTTGTATCAGCTGACAAATCCTGGTAAGCACAAATATATTGAAGGCTCAATTTCCTAATTATGTTACTACATTTTACTATTATCTGTGCTCTTGAGGTTATTTACAATCATTGTTGTCTGTAGGTTGGGAATAATACAGAACGGAGTGGAGTGCTACTGGGTATTTCTTCCTAATTATGATGCATTCAGTGGTGTCATGGTGGGAGGCTGAAATCACTCATGGCAAAAGTATTTATATCCCAGAAATTGGTAAATCCTACAAATCAGGCCTTCTTTTTTTTCCTCTGGAGAGAGGGCTAGTTGTTAAACATTTAACAGCACATGCTATCCCAATACCTATTAGCTTAAAGACGCCAAGAAGTTGAGAAATAAATTTATTTAACTGGGTGTTTTTCAAACCTTTTGAAGCAGAGAACCACTTTCCTGACAGCTTTTAGAAAACATTTTGTAATGTTTGACATGTAGCGCTAGATGATTCTATGGCCTTTTATTCTATTTTCTTGAGTGGATGCAACTTCTGAATTGCTGAGTTGGGGAGCACATCTGGGCGCCCAAGGACTCGGTTCAGTGCTCAGCTTACCCCACTTATGAGAAAATACCCTTTCACAATTCTTGATATTTCCAAACGTCTGCCCTTGCCGGTGAAACTTTCCTTGCATTCTGCGCGGTGTGAGCTTGCATCACCTGCCGCATGTCTTTGCATGTGACATTCCTGCTGCCTCCCCACCGCCCCCTTCAGTCACTGTCTCTTTGTGCTCATCATCTTCCCTCAGACATGGCTTCTTTGGGACATCCAGGCTTTCGGTCAAGTTAGTTTCTTCTGATCCCTGAGATTTCTTCCTCTCCTCTAACGTTACTGTAGAGCCCTGTTCCTTGTCTTTGGGACACTTACCTTAGCTGGTATTTATACATTTGTACCCAGGATATGGTAGCTGAAATATAGCCAGAAAGTCTTTGCAGGTCTTTTGTTGGGTTTTTTGTTTGCTTGCTTTTTAGAAACAGTGGTACTGTTTTGTTGCCCTGCCTGGAGTGCAGTGGCTTGATCACGGCTCACTACAACATTGAACTCTTGGGCTCAAATGATACTTCTGTCTCAGCCTTCTGAATGAGTAGCTGGAACTACAGATATACCCAGCTAATTTTATTTTATTTTTGAGACAGAATCTCAAGCTGTGACCTTGGGTAGAGTGCTGTGGAGTCACAGCTCACAGCAAACTCCAACTCTTGGGCTTAAGTGAAACACTGGCCTCAGTTTTTCTATTTTTAGTAGAGACAGGGTCTTGCTTTTGCTCAGGCTAGTCTCGAACTCATGAGCTCAAGCAATCCACCCGTCTTGGCCTTCCAGAGTGCTAAGATTACAGGTGTGAGCCACTGAGCCTGCCCAACCCAGCTAATTTTTTAATAGAAATGGGCTCTTGTCCAAGCTGGTCTCAAACTCCGGTCCTCAAGTGTTCTTCCTGCCTTGTATTTTCAGCTGTTACCATCAAATTTATTCCCCCATTTCTTGAATGTGGGCTGGCTTGCAACATGCTCTGACTCATGGGATATGAAGGCCTTACTCCTTCTGGAACACTGAGCCCTCCATGCTGGTCAGGCCAGGAGCAGTGGTAAAAAGGCCAGAGAAGGACTGAGGCAATGTTGGTGTCTATTAGGAAAAATCAGGATAAGCAGGGAAAATAGCTTTGGAAGCTAGACCATCCTTGTGAGAAGGGCTTTCCCCAGATTCTCTTATTCTTCATATATCAGCACCTGACCTAGAGGTGCTGAAAAAGAAAATCTAAAGACTTTAGATTTTTCTCATGCCCCAACTTTGCATGGAGAAATATATACGAAGTTTACATGGTTGTAAACAGACAGTGTGGTGTTTTATGTGTTAGCTTAAGCTACATTTTAGGTACGTATTAGCTACCCAAATGAGAAATTTAAATGCCATTGGCAATCCTTTTAATCAGAAAAGATTTCAGAAGCATTGATAATCCTTAAGTGAAATCCAGAGTTTTTGGTAATTAACAAAATGAACATTAGAAATGTGTTTGGTAAAATTAGGGATTTTAAATAAACATGTTAGATGCTATATACATGAATTCTCATTGGGCAAATTAGTAGCATTCAAGATACATGGCTTGACCAGAACATTGTGGAGACGGTCTGCAGCCCTTATACGAATAGGGTATAAAGGTCTGCAGAACATACTCTTCTGGTCTCCTGATGTGGCCTCTAAATTAGTGTCACACCTGTCTCGTGTGAGCCTTCTAGGAAATGAGAGGCTAAAAGAGCAGAGATCTAGGACTTCATCCGCTTGCAAAACAATTTTGTTTAAGCCATTTTATGCTTGCTTCTTAATGAATGTATTTAAATCACATATCTAGTGTGTGGGGTACAACTTGGGTGGAGACTTTCTTACATTATAACCTGGCCTCCAACTGCACAAGTGAATACTTTGATTGCTCTGGTTTTTTTGCTTGGAATCTCTTTCTAGTTCACAAATGACACAAGGAAGGATAACTGAAGAATGGCAGTCTCACTGAAGAGAAGTAACGAGATTGGAGTTAGGTGTGATAATATGGCTGAAATTTATAGGGCAGAGTTCTAGAGAGGCTGAAGTCATATAGAGAAGGAGCTTCTGAAATTTGCATAAGCTTCCAAAATCCGGGAATCTTTGACTGAATACTAGTGACACCTGTGCAGAGCAAGAGTCCAGGAGGCTAGACAGAAACAAATACTAGGGAGCTATGGGCTAAACTGAGTTTCTGGAGCTTGTATAGAACTGAGAGATATTGTTTTAGGTATACAGAAGTATACAGGATCTTGTATCTTAGAAGAAGTATAATGTTGTGAGTATAAGTGAAAATTCTGGCCACTCAGTTCACCCACAAGAAAGTCCATTTGTTAAGAGAAGAGCTACTATTGTCCTGGAATTATGGATATGCTACCAAATATTAAAAACAAGCCTCAAGGGATCAACCTGATATAAAATTATCAACCAGATAAAACCCACATTATTTAAAGGAAAACAACAAAATTCAGACACTTGAACAACGCATCATCCAGAATGCCCAGCACACAATAAAATATCATTAGACACATGAGGAAGCAAGAAAATGTGAAGGACAAAAAAATAAGAATCAGTCAATAGCTGAAACAGGCCAGAAAAGGCAGAGATGAAGAAATTGGGAGATAAGGCTTTTAAACGGCTATTATAAATGCAGTCAAAGATAGTAAAGAAAAACAAAAACTTCATGAGGTAATTTAGAAGGTGAACTCAAACAAGAAATAGAAACTATAAAAATAGCCAAATTAAAATCTAAAAACTGAAACACTGGGTGGTGCCTGTGCCTTGAGTAGGGCCCCAGCCCCATAGGCTGGAGGTGGTGGGTTTAAACCCAGCCCTGGCCAAAAACTGCAACAACAACAATAAAATAAAAATAAAAACTAAAACATACATAAAAACGTTTATTGAATGGAAATTGACAGAAGATAAGACACTATAGAAGAAAATGTCAAGCTGGGCACAGTAGCTCACACCTGTAATCCTAGCACTCTGGGAGGCCAAGGTAGGTGGATTGCTTGAACTCAGGACTTTGAGATCAGTCTGAGCAAGAGCAAGCCCCCCCTCCCCTAGACTCTACTTAAAATAGAAAAATTATCTGGGCATTGTGGCAGGTGCCTAAAGTCTCAGCCACAACTCAGGAGGCTGAGACAAGAGGACTGCTTAAGCCCAAGAGTTTGAGGTTGCCATGAGCTAGGTTGAGGCTATGGCACTCTAGCCTGTGAGCAACATAGTGAGACTCTGTCTCAAAAAAGAAAAAAACAAAGAAAAAGAAAATGTTACTAATCTCAAAGATAGGGCAATAGAAACTAGTTAAATTAAAGCTCATGGAAAGAAAAAACTGAATAAAGCTTTTGTGACCTATGATTAATAACATTAATATTTTATTAATTGGTCTAACATATGTTTTAGAGTCCTTAAAGGACAGGAGACTAAGGGCAGAAGGCTGAGGGCAGTGGCTCACACCTGTAATCCTAGCACTCTGGGAGGCCCACTCAGTTGGGTTGCCTGAGCTCACAGGTTCAAGACCAGCCTGAGCCAGAGTGAGACCTCATCTCTAAAAATAGCTGGGTATTGTGGAGGGTGTCTGTAGTCCCATCTACTTGGGATACTAAGGCAAAAGAATTGCTTGAGCTCAAGAGTTTGAGGTTGCTGTGAGCTAGGATGTCACAGCACTCTAGCAAGGGCAACAAAGTGAGACTCTGTCTCCAAAAAAAAAAGAGAGAAGGGAAGAAAAAAATATTGGAAGCACTTGGGGGTGGGACACAATTATAAGAGGAACTTTACCTAACAAATGCAAGCAGTGTAACCTGGTTCTTTGTATCCTCAATGATTCCCCAACAATTTAAAAAAATATATCTTTGAAGCAATGTTATCCAAAATCTTTCCAAATTGAATGAAAAAGTTAAATCCAGAGATTGGAGAAGCCCATCAAAACTCAGGTGAGATAAACACAAAGAAACACACACTAAGGCATGTCATGAAAAAGATTGCCAAACACCAATAATAAAAATACAATTTTAGAAGCAGTGAAAGAAGAAAGACACATTACTCACAGAGGACAATCTTACAATTGATAGCTGACTTCTCATGAAAAACAATGTTAGCCAAAAGACAGTGGAATGACATCTTTAAAGTACTGAAACACAAAAACCTGTTCATCTAGAATTCTATGTCCAGTAAAACTATTGTTCAAAAAGGGAAGAGGGGAAAGCTCATTTGCAGGCTACCAAAAAAATAATAAAAATTCCTCACCAGCAAAACTGCACAAGAAGTATTAATGGAAATTTTTTAGAAGAAGGAAAATAGTCACAAAAATCTAAATCCGCACAAATCAATGAGAAACACTTTAAATGCTAAGTACCATTAAATATAAAAGGTCATTCCCTCATTTATAACTTCTACAAAAGGTAATTTACTGTTTAAGGAAAAAAAACCCAGTAATGTAATGTGGATATTGTAACACATGATCATATAAACACAATATATGATAACAATAGCACAAAAGATGGTGGGGAAATAGAAAAATGTTGTAAACTTTTTATATGAATATACGAAGTGGTATAATGTTATTTTGAAGGCAGGCTATAATAAGTTAGCAATACATATTTTAAACCCTAGGGCTACTACTAAATAAAAGTATTTGTTGAACGAATAAAGGATTTATTCTAGGTATTAAAAACCTACCCTTTATGGAACTGCTGATTAAATTAGATGTGACATTTGTCTTCTCCTGAACACTTTTATTCAGTGGGGTAAGACAGTAGGCAATTTTCACAAGGGCAAAGGAAGGATGAATGGCGTGCAGGGTCCGGTTGATTTTCTGCTTCACTGTGCCTAATACAATGCTCCAATTGTTAGAATGTCAAATTTGATTCAACCAGACAGTACTGTAAATTCCAAGGGAAACATAGTCCAGGAAAGTCTTCCAGCCAAGACCTTAGCTGGCCTCCTGTGGTGACATTCCATTAAGAAATATTCCAACTTACACTTTATGAAAGGATTAAAATTGACAAAATATCTTGGCTGCTAATGTAAATGCTTGAAAGAAAATTACAAATTTTTTAGTGTATGACTTTTCCTTCACTCCCAGTGTCTGTTGGAGGGTCCACCTCTTATATTTTCCCTTTTGACTTAGGTCTTTATTCTGCACATTTTATTACTGCTGTGCAGTAGATTTAAGGGAATTATAATTTGGGTGCTGGGGATGGATATTGCTAGGGAAATGGGAACCATGCTTTCTTGGTTGTGGAGAGGATGACGTCTGTTACTAGGAGAAGTTTCTATTCATGGCGGATCCCCCAAAGGGTATATAATCAAAGAACTGATGTATTTCCGCAAAGCACGTTCTACTCCTCCCTTTTCACTGGAGGATAGATTAGCTGGGTCACAGGGAGAACTAGGAATAGGGGTGGATCCCCCACAGAATGGCTTTGAAAGGCTTGTGGTTGAGTGCCACCCTCTCTCCCTCTTCCTTGTAGCTTCTCCGCCCTTTCTCTAGTCTTCTCAATAGACCCCCATGGTGGGCTCTTTGGAATCTGTATAACAGTGTGTAATTATCATAATCATTTTGCACACATTGAGCTCCTTTCTTCCAAAAAACTCAAGGGCAGAATTAAAAGAAAATCACAACTCTCAGAACCTCAGTAAGCTTGTAAATCAGGGTGCCTTAACATGGGGTTTGAGGCCAAGCTTGGCTTTCAGGGCATTGGTGAATTGCTTGAAATGGTTTGAAAAACAAACATGCGTGCATTTTTCACAAGAAGAGCATCCTTAGATTTATGGGGTTGGGGGAGCAAAAAATCCCTTGCTATAAAAAATGGATTTCTCTTTTAAAAATTAAGAAACAATTCCTGCCCCAATTTAATAATTTAATTTCATCACTGATTTTCTGAAGCTAAGAGAGAAGAGAAACACTAACAGTATACATTATCTTGGTCTAACAATCTATAGGGTAAATATTGTATACCTATTTTATTGAAATAATTTAAACTTCAAGAATATCTGTGCTTTTCTGAAAGCAGACAGCTCTAGAGGTTCTAAGGAGAACACAAATGAAGATATTTCAGTTATCAAAGTCCTAAATTTTACTGTTCCCTTTTTCTCCTGTCACAGATGACAGTGCATGCTCCAGTACAGAGCCCGTCACCTCACCTGCAGTTTGAGTTCCGTCTCCTCTCATGCACCACTCCCTCCATCTGCCAAACCACAGGCTGGTGAACTATGGCCTATGGGCCAAACAAGCCAGTTTCCATCTCTCTATGGACCATAAACTAAGAATAGTTTTTACATTTTTAAATGGTTGGGGAAAATTTTTTAAAAAGAAGACTGTTTTGTGATACCTGAAAATTACATGCAATTCAGACTTCAGTGCCCATAAAGTTTTATGGGTACCCAGCATGCTCATTTGTTTATATATGGCCTGTGTTTGCTTTCACATTACATCAGCCGAGTTGAGAAGTTGTAATAAAAACCATATGGCCCACGGAGCCTAAAATATTTGCTATTTTCCCATTTACAGAAAAGTTGTGCCAACCCTTGTCCTACACCATCAATTTGCTGTTGTCCCTATTTGCAGTGGGCTGGAAGGTGGTCCCAGAACATATGCCATGTCCTAATCATGGAGCCTGCAAATGCGACCTTAATTGGAAAAAGGGTCTCTGTAGTATGATTAAGTTAAGCATTTTAGGATGAGGAGATCATCCTGGACTATCTGGGTGAGTCCTAATTGCCACCACAAGTGTCCTTGTGTAAGAGAGGCACAGGGAGATTAGAAGACACGCATGGGAGGAGATGTGCAGAAAGCAACAGATAGGAATGACAGGAAGCTGGGAGAGACACAGATAGGAATGACAGGAAGGCTGAGAGAGACGCAGAATGGATTCTCCCCAGAGCCTCTAACACCTTAACTCCAGCCCAGTCAAACTGATGTTAAAATTCCAGGATTTGGAATTGAAACAAAAAAAAAACTTCTGTTGTTTTAAGCCACCATCATTGTGGTCATTTGTTACAGCAGCTTCAGGAAACTAATACGTTACTGGATCATTTATAACCCTTCAGAGTAAAAACATGCTATAATTTTTCCAACCCAGAAAGTTCTCTAATTCTACATTCCCTGTTGGGTCCTGTTCCATTCCTTTGATCCCTTTATAGTAAAACTTCTTTTTTTTTTTTTTCAGAGACAGTCTCACTTTGTTACCCTTGGTAGAGTGCTGTCACATCACAGTTCACAGCAACCTCCAGCTCTTGGGCTCAGGTGATCCTCCTGCCTCAGCCTCCTGAGTAGCTGGGACTACAGGCACCCACCACAACACCCGACAATTTTTTGTTGCAGTTTGGCCAGGAACCAACTTGCCACCCTCGGTATATGTAGGGTAACCAGACGTACACAGTCCTGCTTTTGAACAATTTGTCCTGCGTCCCAGGGCATTTTTAAAAAGTCCCAATTTTTGGAAAGAATGCACGAATGGGCCGGGCGGGAGAACAGGAAGGGAATATATGGTTTTCAGCTGCCATGTGGCTATTTCACTAGGATATGAGTTTTATATTATTTTTTGTTAATTTTATAATGTTAAACTGTAATAATAACAAATAATTGTTGAGAAGTGATTATCGAGAACTGCTTATCAAAGTTTGCATTGTTGTCAGGCCCTGCCCTGCCTCGCCCCACCACACCACCCCCAACCCACCCCCCGACCATGTTGTCCTGCCTTACCAATGTTAAAATCTGGTCACCCTAGGTATATGGGGCTGGTGCCCTACTCACTGAGCCACAGGCCCTGCCGCTATAGTAAAACTTATGAGAGTTGCCAGTGTGAGGAATTGTTCTCCTCAATTCCTCTTCTCCTATCCCCTCTTAACCCTGCCACTCTCCCCAAACTGCTCTCATCAAGGCTACCTCCACATGGCTAAACCGAATGGACCACTCCCAGGTCTCACCCACCAGCAGCACTGGACACACCTGATGCGTAATTTCTTACTCTGGCTTCCAGGACCATTCTGCACTCCTGGTTATCTCCCATCTTACCAGCTGGGTCTTCTCAGTCTCTCAGACTCCTCTTCTCCCCGATTTTGTAGCTCCTACCTTCTCTCTCCAGGCTTCATCTGCTAGAAATCTCAGTCTTATGCTTATAAATACCCTTTGTAGGGCTTGGCACCTGTAGCTCAGTGGTTAGGGCGCTGGCCACATACACTGGGGCTGGTGTGCTCAAACCTGGCCCCGGCCTGTTAAAAAACAATTACAACCACAACAACAACAAAATAGCTGAATGTTGTAGCGGGTACCTGTAGTCCTATCTACTTGGGAGGCTGAGGCAAGAGAATCGCTTAAGCCCAAGAGTTGGAGGTTGCTGTGAGCTGTGATTTCACAGCACTCTACCAAAGGCAACATAGTGAGACTCTGTTTCAAAAAAAAAACAAACCCAAATACCTTCTGTAGGTTATGGAGTCTGAAGTGGAAATTCCCAGCTGTCCAGACTTTTCAAACCCTGGACTCATTTATCCACTGCCTGGATGAGATCTGCACTTGAAACAGCTCAGCGCAGAGGCAGCATATGGGATCTGCCCAATCTCAGATCAGCGGTAGACACAGCCTCCCCCATCTCTGTTGATGTCAACTGCTTCCTTTCAAGTTTCTCAGGCCAACCGTCTTGGCATGATCCTTGACACCTCCCTGCCTCTCACATCACGCATCTAATCATAAAGAGGTTTTGCTGACTCTGAAATGGGTCAAAATCTGACCCCTAGGCTGGGCACAGTGCCTCATGCCTATAATCCTAGCAGTCTGTGAGGCTGAGGTGGCTGGACTGCTTGAACTCAGGAGTTTGAGACTAGCCTGAGCAAGCTCAAGACCCTGTCTCTTAAAAAAAAAAAAACAGCCGGGCATTGTGGTAGCTTCCGGCTTGGCAGGATGAGGCAAGAGGATCTCTTGAGCTCAAGAGTTACCACCCTGGGCCGTGGCACTGTCACATTTCACCTGGATTACTGGAATCCTCCTTAGTAGGTCTCCTGCTTTCACTTCTGCTCCCTCCCATCCGTTCTCACTCCTGTCCAACAGGGATTCTTTTCACTAGATCACCCAGCTCTTTGCTTAAAACCCTGCAATAGCACCCTGTTTTCCCAGCAGAAAAGCTGGACTCTTCATGGTGGCCTACCAGGCTGCAGGCAGCCTATGCCCCGCCCACTGACCCTCCTAGACCACTCCCCCTCTCCTCTTCTCACACAGCCAAAGCAGCCTTCCTGCTCCTCAACGTTGGAGCCTTTGCCTATGTTACTCCCCATGCCTGCAATGCCTCCGTAGACTCTGAGCCCCACACACTGCAAGGTGGTATAAATCATCTGTGGTGATGGACCTGTTTGTAAAAGTTTTACTTTCAGTCCAATGTGGATCGGTGCACGGTCTTGCTCCACAGGCCTAGGATACAGCCACGCTGTGTGAAACTCACCAGGTAGCTCCACAACACCTGACCGCTGGCAGCTCAGTGGATGAGTCTGCTGGCCACCAGCACAGCACATCAGACTGCTACGAAAGCATCTCGGTGCTGACTCTCAATTTCTTTCATGCCCCATTGCAGGTGGGAAATGAACTGGCATTATTCCTGGGCTGCATTGGAGAGCCCTGCTGTAGGGCACCCTGCTCTCGCCTGCTCTAACCTCCTCTGGTCAGGCCCCTCGCTATGGAGCAAGGATTCTGTAGTACAAGGAATGAAGCCCCCTTGCAGTGCATAAGTCCCCCCCCTCAGAGGTGACTCTCTGGGTTTCCTAAACCCTGGAGTGCTCTGCTGGTTGACTCCAGGGCCCATGCATGCCTCTTCCCCAGGTCCACCTGCCTCCCGCTGTGCACACAGCCTGGGCGCTCAAGGCAGACTGTCCACGTGTGGGCGTGTGAAGTGTGGCTGTGGGCCTGGGTCTGCTCTGTTTGCATCACCATGTTCTGGTGCAGAATTCTGAATAGTCTTAAAGATCTTTTGTTCATGACAAAAGTAAATATTAAGGCATCATTTAACAGATTATTAGCTTGACTTATAACTTTCAGGTATTGGCCATCTGGTTTATCTGACGTGTGTCAGGGTGAATGTGCTGTGAGGCTGCCTCCCTCGGGGCTTTGCTGAACTCTCACATCCTTTATTGGTTTCCTAGAGCTTCTACAGCAAAGTGCAACACGCTGGGTGGCTCTGAACTGTGGAAATGTGTCTTTCTGTTTTAGAGGCCAGAAGTTTGAAATCAAGGTGCTGGTAGGGCCATGCTGCCTCTGAGGATGGCTCTGGTAGGCTCAGGTGTTCCTCATCTTATATGTGGGTAGATGACATCTTCTCCCTGTGTACCTTCACATCGTCTTCTCTCCGTGTGTCTCTGTGTCCAAATTCTCCCTTTTTATGATGACACTAGTCATATTGGATCAGGGCCCACACTGATGACCTCATTTTAGCTTGACTAATTCTATGAAGACGCTATCTCCAAGTAAGGTTGTATTCTGAGTTGCTGGGGGTCAGAACTTCAACAAATCATTTTCAAGGGATACTAGTCAAACCATAACACCGTCTCAGTGAGGCCTCCTTGATGACCCTATTCAATACAATATACTGTCCTCCTTAGCCCCCATGCTCCCAAGTCCTTTTACTTTGATTCATTTGTCTTTTTCCATTATAATTATCACCTTCAAATATACTTTTATATGGCTCGGTGCCTGTGGCTCAATCGGCTGAGGCACCAGCCACGTACACCTAAGGTGGCGGGTTCGAATCCCCAGCCGGGGCCCGCCAAACAACAATGATGGCTGCAACCAAAGAGTGGCCGGGCGTTGTGGCGGGCGCCTGTGGTCCCAGCTACTTGGGAGGCAGAGGCAGGAGACTCGCTTAAGCCCAGGAGTTGGAGGTTGCTATGAGCTGTGATGCCATGGCACTCTACCCAAGGGGATAGCTTGAGGCTCCGTCTCCAAAAAAAAAAAAAACTGAGACAAAAAATTTAACAGGTACATTGTAAAAAAGAATATCAGTCATCAGTGAAATGCAAATTAATTTGAAAATGTTTGGTTGTAAAACAGGAACTATGCAATATTCTCTGTGAGCCAGCAGTTCCTCTCCTCTGTCCCAACAGAAATTAGTATTTATTTCTGTTGGGACTCAGGAATACAGATAGCAAATGTTCCTAATAGCTTTATTCATAATGTCCAAAAAAGCAGAATTAACCAATATCCATCAACAATAGTATGAGAAATTTTTTTGATAATGTTCATTCAATTGAATCCCACATAGCAATGAAAAAGAATAAATTACTGACGTGCTAACAATTTGGATGGCTCTTGCAGTCACAATGTTGAGTGAAAAAAGTTGACATAGAAGAGAATATGCTCTGTGATTACATTTGTAGGGAATTTAAAATAAGGTCAAACCAAGGCTGGGCATGGTGGCTCAGGCCTGTAATCCTAGCACTCTGGGAGGCTGAGGTGGGAGAATCACTTGAGTTTGGGAGTTTGAGATCAGCCTGAGGAAGAGCAAGACCACACCTCTACAGAAAAAACAGAAGAATTAGTGGGATGTGGTGGCATACATTGTAGTCCCAACTACTTGGTAGGCTGAAGCAGGAGGGTCACTTGAGCCCAGGAGTTGAAGGCTGCAGTGAATTACAGTGCTGCCACCACATTCTAGTCTTGGCAACAGAGCAAGTAATGCTCCAGATAATGCCCTGCCAGAACAGAGAAGCACAGAGCTGGGCCCCTCTTCTTCTTCTTCTTCTTCTTTTTTTTTTTTTTTTTTTTTTTGAGACAAAGTTTCACTTTGTCACCCCCAATAGAGTGCTATGACATGTTAGCTCACAGCAACCTCAAATTCTGGGGTTCAAGTGATCCTCTTGCCTTAGCCTCCCGAGTAGCTGGGACTACAGGTGCCCACAATGCCTGGCTATTTTTTAGAGATGGGATCTCACTGTGGCTCAGGCTGGTTTCAAACCTGTGAGCTCAGGCAATCCACCCACCTCAGCCTCCCAAGTACTTGGATTGCAGGTGTGAGCCACCATGCCCGGCCTGGGGCCCCTTTTCAGCATGACCCTCCTCCTTCAGCCACTGACCCAGCCCCAGCAGCAGCAGGGTGGACACACCTGGACTTCCATTAAGAGGAGGCTGTGTCCACCCCTGGACCACACCCTGACATCACCCAGTGTGAGAGCACAGCAGAGCCCCAATGTCCTGGTCTCTGGCACTAACATGCCTCTCTTATAGGCTAGAACCTACCACAGACCTCTAAGCAGGCTGAGGTCTGGATGCCACAGATGCCACCAGGGATAGTCAGATAACCCACCTGGTGCATGGCTACCAGGAGAGCTGTAGGGCCTCCTGTTAGCCCAGCTTAAAGAGGCTCCTAGGCCCAATGGGCAGAAATAGGGGACACTAGTCTCATTTTGCTTCATTTTGACTTACATATGTTTGGGTTTTTAGATTATTTAGAAATTTTTTTTAATCGAGGTATAACTGACCTACAGTAAAATGATATATATACATAATCCTGTGTAACCACCACCCAGATCAACATATAGAAATTTCCAGCACCCTAGAAGGCACCTACATGCACCCACCCGCTTCAGAATCACTCCTAGAGGTAACCACTATTTAGACTTCCATCATTTAGGATTAGTTTGACCTGATTTTTTTTTTTTTTTTTGAGACAGGTTCTTGCTCTGTCACCGGGCTGGAGTACAGTGGCGTCATCACAGCTCACTGCAACTTCACAGTCCTGGGATCAGACGAGTGAGTCTCCTGGCTCAGCCTCCCAAGTAACTGGGACTACAGGCATAGCCCCACAGGTCTCTCAGGGCTAGGCTCAATGTTCCCTCTCAATCAGACACCCATCTTTCTCGCCCCAGTGGCCTCAGTCCTTAGGGTTGCCAGACTTAGTAAATTAAAATACAGGACACCAGGTCAGGCATAGTGGCTCATGCCTGTAATCCTAGCACTTTGGAAGGCCAAGGCAGTAGATTGCTTAACCTCATGAGTTTGAGACCTGAGCAAGAGCAAGATCCCATCTAAAAACTAACCAAGCCTTATGGAGGGCCCCTGTAGTCCCAGCTACTGGGGAGGCTGACGCAAGAGGGTCACTAGAGCCCAAGATTTGAGGTTGCTGTAAGCTATGACACAGCACTCTGCCAATGGTGACAAAGTAAGACTCTGTCTCAAAAATAAATAAATAAATAAACGGGACACTAGGGAAATTTAAATTTCAGATAAATAACACATGATTTTAGTGTAAGCATGTCCCATGTAATACTTCAGACGTACTAAAAAAACAATTGTTGATCTGAAATTCAAATTTAGGTGTTCTACTCAGGCTCCACTCAGCTGAGATTCTCCCCCCAACAAAGCTCCCCAAGCTACTTTTCACCTTTGCACACTTTGCCCATCAAGGACAGAGGAGGAGGTGCAGGTGAGCCTACCTCCTGGTGCCGCTACCTCCTAGGCCTGGCCTGGAGGCTGGTGGGGGCAGCCATGAATGCCACTGCCAACAGCCCTGCAGGCAGCCCCAGATGCCTCTCTTGTAGGCTAGAACCTACCACAGACCTCTAAGCAGGCTGAGGTCTGGAGGCCACAGATGCCACTAGGGACAGTCAGATAACCTGCCTGGTGCAGAGAGCTGCAGGGGCTCCTGCTAGCCCAGCTTGAAAAGCAGAAGACTGAGGACATCAGCTTTGGGTTGTATGGGGGACCTGAAGGCCAGAGGTCACTCCACAGAGCTGTATAGTAGGTAGCAAAAGGTCAGATGGATGAGTGGGTGGCCAGTACTGCCTCCCTGAACCTGGCATGTGTCACCGGGGCCCATTCCAGGAGTTTTGTATGTTGGGGATGTTGGATCCAAGACCCTCCTAGTATCCCTTCTCTCTGCCCACAGGGCCTAGGCACCTCACTCCTAGCCTAAACCTACCCTGCTCACCTGCTACTTGGTGATTGAGGGGGCCTTCCAATGCTGGATGCCCACATGGGCTGCCCATATCTCTGTCCAAGGCTCCTTGGATGCTCCTCTGTCCCAACTCCTTATCCCTGCCCCACTCCCAGATGCCTGGGAATTCAGTAACTGGTCCCTCTTGAGGTGGCACCAGCTATATCATTTGAGATCAAATACCTTTCCAAAGAAAAGCAGTGCCTGCACCTCAAGATACCATGCTCCTAGCTGTTCCAACCCCTGGAGTCCAAGTGGGAGGGCAGACCCAACTCTGAGATAGAGAAGAGGTACCCAGCCTCCAACCTGGCAATGGCTGAGAGTGAGCCATTGGCCTTGGGGGACACCTAGGGAGGGAGCACAGGGGCCCCAGGAACCTGGCCTCTAGGTAAGACTCTACAGCCAGCACCCTCACTGGCTCACTCAGCAGAGCCTGTTCCAAGAAGGCCTCCTGTGCTGCTTCTCTCTCAGGATGATGAGACTCTCCCTATCAGGGCTGCCAGTGGTAGAGGCCCTGGAGTGACCTCCTGATACCAGCGTGGCACCATGGGGCAGGCACCATGAGCTGGATCTGGAGCTACTTGTACCACCTCCCTTGGCCCTTATACCCTTTGGAATGAATCCTCTGTTGTTATTTCCCTTTCTAGATGGGGGACTGGAGTTAGAAGCAAAGCCGTCTGCCTCGGCCCTGTGCAGGGATGGTGCCCAAGTCTGCTGATTTCCCCTGGGCTGGGGCTCCACGTCCCTACTGCCTGCTCACTGGCCCTTCCCATTGCTTTCCACTTCTCCTATCCATCATTGGTCCCTGAGAGAGCTGGGCTTTGTCCCCTGGGGCCTGTCTTGGGCTGTCCTTGGGGACATGTTTATGAACCAGTCCTGTCCCAACAGCTCCCGGCACCCAGGAGAACACTTCCCCAGAGTCTCTCAGTCCCCTCCCCAGAATAGCTCAGGCCTTAAAAATCACCATCCTCCCCTGCCCTGCACTCAAGTAGCATGGACTCAGCTTACCTGGGCCTGGCTATTGCTCCAGGAATGCCCATCTCTAGTTCCTGGCAGGTGGTGGTAGGTGCCCTGAGAGACTCTGCGACAGGCCAGCTGGGCCCTGGGTCTGAGACCTAGGGATCAGAGGTGCTTCCCATGCTGACCTCTTGGGAGTCAGGGAGGTAATGTAGGGGCAACACGGTGGCTGCTGCTGCAGGCCCCCCCAAGCCTACCAGCTGTCCCTGCAGCTCTGGCTCCTCGCCTCTTCCTGTGCCGGTCTCAACCTCAACCTTCCTTCCTGTCTGATTTCAAAAGCCAACAGCCTCGCAGACAAATCAATGGGCTGGGGCTGCCTCAGCACCACTCTCTGGCTTTGTCACCACCCCCATAAGTCAGAGTGGGGGAGTGCCACTGGGAGGGTCTCTATTCTGAGACCTGATGCTTAGGATAAAATGACACGGCATCAAAGCTGTTGACACATCACCCTCCACTCTGCCACAAAGGAAAGCAGACTCACCACTAGTAGGAGCAGCAGTAGTTGGGGAGTTCAGTGAGTGGTCTGATAGTCATGCAGATAGACTGCACCCTCCCACTCCTAGGCCAGGTGCTCCATTACCCCTGCAGCCCTCTTCCCCTCTTCTAATCCCTCTTGCTTCCTTCTCTCTGTCACCCAGTAGGCACCTTCTGACCCATCTATACCCCACAATGTCTTCCTGTGAGTCAAAGGGTCCCAAAGGCAGGTCACCTGCACCCTGACAGAAAACAGCACCATATGGACATTCATGGTAAGAGATCACCCCCTGGTCCCTGAAGCTAGATCTGAGCAGGTAGTCTGCCCTGATAGAGGAGGAGGACATGAAGAGGAAGGACATGGCCCAGAGTAAGCCACACGTGGAATGTTATAATAAAGAAAAGTACAGGACATCTTCCAGTGACAAACCACTTAACATGGGTCCACTGAGGGAAGTAGGTGACAAAGTGAGAACTAAGTGATAGAGGAGTCTTGGGATCTGAATTTTCCTCAGCAAACAAGTGAGAACCAGTGATGGTTGTAAAGCAGCATTGTGGGTTCAGAAGCATACAGCAGCTTGTCTATTACGGGAGGTGGGAGAGTATGTGTGATTGTCACTAGTTCATTCTCCTAGGCCTATGTGGGTGGGTGGTGGAAGGGAGGGAGCCAATGAGAAGGGCTCCAAATCCCTTCCTGCCTTTTCCCTCCCTCCCAATATATGCCTAGGAACCCAGGAATGTGTCAGGTGTTGGGAGGACACAATGGTGGCAAGAGTTCCAGAATCACTGGCTGCTGCTTTGGCTGTGGGGTGCAGCAAAGATGTTTGCAACCAGGCCACCCACAGGATGTTGGAAACCACAGGGGCCTGATGGGTATCTGTCACATGAAGGGGCTTGAAGCAGCTTGCCCTGCCTCCTTTGACAGTTCACAGTGGCTGTATGCCCAGCACACAGAGCATGAGAGGAAACAGCCTCCTCTGCAGGGACCCCAGGAACATCTCAGGCCCACCCCCTTCTCCCCACCTCACAAGAATGCCCACTTGCCCACACAGGGCTGGCCCACATTCTCTATGCTGCCGCCACCTCTGGGAGAACCAGGTGGGCTGTTCCCCCAGCTCCTGGCCAGGGAATATCAAGGGGTCCTGAGTTATTCTCACCCTGGGGCTTTCTGGCTATCCAGAGCTGGGGTCAGTTGGACAGCAATGGCATTGACCCTCCTTTTAATGACAGCGCAAGTTTCCCACTTGCAGGGGCAGGGCCTGTGCCAGAGCTGGGCTGTGGTTCTCCTTTGATTGCCTTAAGTGGACGTACGCAGGCTGGGAGGGGTAGGCTAGGGCTGGGGTCAAGGGAAGTAGGACAGGCTTGTATGTGCCTATTTTTTGATCTAGTTATGGCCAAAGAATGTTCAACTGTTAGCTCTCCTGGTACTCCTTCCCCTCATGGTGAGGCAGGACAGAGTTGCTAAAGGACTCCCTCCCTGCCTTGTCTTTGAGAAGGCCCCAGTAGCCACAAGCCTCGACATAGGCACTGAGAGAAGGCGCACCTAAATCCCAGCTCACAGAGGAGGCTGCATGATCCTTCAGGCCACCTGAGCCCAACCCCCAACCTCCACAAGCCTGGGTTAGGCCAGCATCTGTTTCCTGGTCTCTCCAACACAGGCCAGAGCAGCGCTTTGCAGGGGCTCTATGAATGTAGATGTATAGACACATGTATGGATGAACAAGTGAATGACTATGAGAAATGAGGTGGCAGCAGACCTGGGCTACTCTGAGATGATAGGCACAGGAAGGGCTTCTGCAGACACCCACATGGAGCAGGATAGTATGGTTTCCAGCTCACAGCCTGCTTCCTTCCTGATTTTTCTGGAGTGTAGCATTTGAGTTTTTATAAAGCCTTTTTGTTTTTATTGCATATCATATAAAACTGGCTACACCACACTTCAGACAAGGACACACCACCTTCAGGATGTGGACACTCAATTTTCCTTTTCTGGCCCTTACCTTCAGCCCACATGGCTCCTAAGGCTGAAGGCAGCACTAACAAGCATGAGCAGAACCCACTAACAAAACATGCTTGTCTGGGGGCTCCAGAGTTGTGCTTGGCCCTTGTGCACAGCCCAATTTAGAGACTGCTGGTGGCAAAGACAAATATCTCAGCAGGACAGCTGCCCCTGGAATGTGGCAATTTATGGTGCCTGTGGACTCCTGGTCTGCTGGTAGTTGCTGAGACTACCAGTAAGAGCTGAGAGGGAAGATAAGCCCAGACTGCTAGGAAGGAGGGGCCTGATGTCCATCTCAGGAACAGACTCATGGGGCAGTCATGCCCGAGACTAGTGGACAGAGTGGCAGATGTGGCACAATGAAGTCTTTTCCTGGCCTGGTGGAAGCCCACTACCCACTAAAACACTAGGGCTTTACTGAGTTAGAGACACGCTGTGGGCACTGAGAAAGGAAAGTGGTTGGGGACCCAAAATCCAGTGGGTGATACTCTTCAAATACCACTCCAGAGAGTGGAGTCCAGAGGAAGGAGACTTGGGTCAGTGCTGTTATTTTGACAGGTGAAGAGCTGACAAGATCCAGAAGGCCCAGAAGTGCCTGTGGAGGCCTAACTGGCATGGGTATCCCTGGTACTCCCCACAGGTGGCCAGTGGAGGCTACAGCAGGGTGGGATAGAGGAGGGCCCTGTCAATTCCGCTCCCCTTTCTTCTTGCCCACAGGATGCCTCCTTTTCCCCTGGAGCTTCTTGCGGGCTGCAGCAGTGGTGAAGGTGATGCAGTGGGCATCCAGGAAGTCCAGCAGCTTGTCTGTGGCCATGCAAATGCCATTCTGCTTCAGCTCAGCCTGCAGCTCCCCTAGCTCGAAGGGCTGGTATAGCAGCACTTTCTGGTACAAAGCAGGCCGGGAGCGGATAAAGCGTCTCACTGCCTCTTCTGTGTCTGCCGCCTGTGATGCACTGAGCCCCTCCTCGCGCTCCTCATCTTCACTTGCAGACTCAAAGGCTGCACCAAACTCACCAGAGGAAGAACTGAAAAGAGCCAGACAATGGCATTTTGTGACACTCTTTCTCTCTAACCCCCTACCCCAAGACCAGGAGCCTCTTTGAAGGAAGGTATGTGTTTGTACAGCCTCACCCCCACCCCCTGTGGAGCCTGGCAGGTGGCACAGATGATCCCTTTGGGCAGCAGGACACACAGGACAGTTCTTTGTGGGCTACTCCAGCAGGTTCCTGTCCTCAGCCAGAAAAGTCCAGGCATGGGGACAAGGAACCAGAAGGTCTGCTCAGGGTCAGAGAAACACACTTTAAACCTGCCAAAAGGTTTCCTATACTTCAAACCTACAAGGCGACAGAGGTTTCTGAACATCAGCCATTAGGCCTTGCATATGCCAACTCTCTGATTTGCTTCTATCTGTTTACCTTTGTGAGCTAAAGGAGCTGTCACTGCCATCCACAGAAGTGTTCACAGATTCCTGGGAGGCTGGGAGCTGGATGTCACCACCAGGTTGTGGCAGAGACTCTGTGGCTGGTGACTTGGGCTGCTGCTTTCCACTGGGCTGCTGCTTTCTACATTGGGTACCCTTGGTCTTAGCAGGTTGCTTGGACCTTTGAGGTACGGGTCCCAGACCGGCCTCCCTTGAAGGCTTGTGGGTCTCCCTTGAAGGCTTGTGGGTCTCAAAGGTGTGTGTCTGTCTGGGAGGCACCTCCAGTGGCACTTGTGAGGACTGGATCTCATCCTCAGAATTGGACTCCAAGGTCTGGTGAGTATAGTGGAATATCTCCTTCAGTTTCAGAACCATCTGGTGTTTGGGCAGAGGGCGGACTCCAAACCTGAGCAAGAAAATAGGTGAAGTTCAGGACTCAATCACAAGGCCTGTCTACATACTCTATGCTATTTCCAAAATAGACTGCAAAGAGCAGTTACCAGCACATCTAGCAAAGGCTATGTAGGACTGAAAACTTAGGTGCCTGGCTTTTAGGAGCATCAGAGGTTAGTCTGTCCTACGCATCACCTTAAGCTTACTCTCAAGAATAAGTCCCTAGCTTACTAATGAGATATGTTATGTAGGTTTGTTTTTAAGTTGAATTTGTAAGTTGGAGCAGGTGGGTATATTTAATCTATTGTCTATGATAGCCTTTGTTAAATGTGAGTTGTATGTCAGATGTTTGTAACTTGGGAACTGCCTGTATTCCAAAAGAGACATTACTATCCTGTTCTGAGCAATGGTGGTAGCAGTGACTTTCCTGGGTGCCCAAGTTGAAAAGCGACATTCATTTGGATGTGATAGTTTCAGTGTCCTTTTACAACATCAGATCTCCTTCCTCAGACTGTTCTGGCAAAGCTCCCCTTTCTACCAACATATAACATGGAGACCTCTTCCCCAGTGGGTCATCTGAAGGAGAGTGGGTCATTTGTCAGCTTCCCCAGGGAACAGTATGCAGAAAGGCCCAGGCAGTTACACAGGCTCCTTGCAGAACAGACTTCCTCCCAACCAGACCATAGGAGAAAAAAGACCACATATAAACAAGCTTTAAATAACACCACCAACCTATCCAGTTCTTTCTTCAGCACTGGGGTCTCCATAATGGAATACCGTGGCATTGGAGTTATGGGCACTTTGGGGGGCAAGTTCTTCTTTCGATTAGCACCTTCTGAGTGAGACAAAAGCAGCACATGTTTTAGCATAAGAGACATGGATTTACCACTTCTTATCCTAGTGTCACCACAAAGACTGCACTTGAAGACAACCTAACCACCATTTTGCTCTATGAAAGCAAGAAATGACCATCCCCTTCCCTGTTTGGAAAGCATCATAGGGCACACACTGAGGACCATCCCTTGTCTGACACTAATACTGAGTGAGCATGGCTCCTGGGGCTGTTCAACCCAACAGCCCAGCACAGGACTAAACCCAACATATATAAACTTAAAATATCTTAAAACACATGTAACAACTTGAGACAATAGGCAGTACTGATACCCTTTAAGCAGGCTTAGACATCAATTTTTTTTTTGTAATTCAACAATAAAAAGACAAATAATCCAACAAAAAATAAGAACAGACATTTATCCAAAGAAATGGCCAATAAGCACATGAAAAGATGCTCAACATCATTAGCTACAAAGGAAATGCAAACCAAAACCACAATGAAATGTCATTTCATACTCATTAGAAGGCTATAATAAGAAACATGAGGCTCAGCACCTATAGCTCAGTGGTTAGGGCACCAGCCATATACACCAGAGCTGTGGGTTTGAATCTAGCTTAGGCCTGCCAAACAATGACAACTACAACCAAAACATAGCTGGGAATTGTGGTGGGCGCCTGTAGTCCCAGCTCCTTGGGAGGCTGAGGCAAGAGAATCACTTAAGCCCAAGAATTTGAGGTTGCTGTGAGCTGTGACACCATGACACTCTACCAAGAGCAACAGCTTGAGACTCTGTCTCAAAAAGAAACAATGTTGGTAAGGACTGGGAGAATTTTACATTCTCACACATTGCTGCTAGGAATGTAAAATGGTGCAGCCATTTGGAGGACAGTCTGGTGGTTCCTCAAAATGTTTAAGAGTTATTCTATGACCCAGAAACTCCACTCATATATACCCAAGAAAAAAGAAAACTTACATCCACACAAAAACTTGGACATGAACATTCATAAGCAGTATTATTAAAAATAATCAAAAAGTGAAAGCAACCCAAATGTCCACTGATGGATGAGTGGATAAACAAAATGTGGTATAGCATACTGGGATATTATTCAGATATAAAAAGGAATAAAATACTGATACATGCTACAACTTGTATAAATCTTGGAGACTATAGGCTAAGTGAAAGAGGCCAGACCACAAAAAATCAACATACAGTTCTATTTATATGAAATGTCCAGAAGAGGCAAATCCATAGAGACAGAAATTACAGTATTCATCACCAAGGGCTGGGGAAAGCGAACAAGAGGGACTTTTAATGGGCAGAGGCTTTACTTCTAAGGTGATAAAACTATCCTCGAAATAGTGATGATAGTTACACAACTTAGTGAATATACTAAAAACCATTGAACTAAACATTTTTAAAGGGTCAATTTTATGGTATAAGAATTATATCTCAATAAAGGTATTACTTTAAAAAATAAGTACTTTACTGTAATCCCAGCTACTCAGGAGGCTAAGGCAGCAGGACGGCTTGAGACCAAAGGTTCAAGCAATATAATAGGAACCTGTCTCAAAAACAAAAAAAAAATATTTTAAAGACAAATGGGGAATAAGGCAAATTAGAAATGTATAGACTTTGGGCTCGGTGCCTATAGCTCAGCAGCTAGGGTGCCAGCCACATGCACCAGAGCTGGCAGGTTCAAATCCAGCCCGGGCCTGCCAAACAACAATGACAACTACAGCCAAAAAATAGCTGGGTGTTGTGGTAGGCACCTGTAGTCCCAGCCACTTGGGAGGCTGAGGCAAGAGAATCGCTTAAGCCCAAGAGTTTGAGGTTGCTGTGAGCTGTGACATTACAGCACTCTACCAAGGGCAACAAAATGAGACTCTATCTCAAAAAAAAAAAAAGTACAGATTTTGGTTCTAATCCTCTTTATGTTCATGGAGCCTTTGGAGACACTGATGGAAACAGTAGACTCTATCTTCTGAAGAATGCACACAGCTCCTCCTACCATTACAGCATTTGTCTTGAAGCCCAACTCGGATTCAGACCCAAATGCACTGGTCTGAAGCCTGCTGCAGCAGCTCTCACAGCACCACCTGGGAATTGGTTAGAAATGCAAATTCTCTGTCACCCTCATGAAGCTCTGAAGCTCCTGAGGACGGAGGGCATTCTCACTGGCATCATTCATCTGAAATTTCAGGAGGAAAGGAGCCACCCAACCACAGGCAGATGCCCACCCATACTCAGCCTCCTTAATCTGGTCACTGCTTAGGGGGCTGCCCTTCCTTGGCCCCTCTGGAAACACTGGGCCAGCGAGTAGCAGCATTGAGAGGGCCAGCAGTGAAGTGAGCTGGGGATGTATCCCCCTTCCAGGGGTATAAGTAAAGATGAGGATCATAGCCCCCCACACCTGGCCTGTTTCTGTTTTTTTAAACTGAGGTGAAATTCACATAAAGAATTGCAAAATAAACAATTCAGAGGCTTTAAGTCAGTCACAGTGTGGGGCAACCTCTGTCTAGTTCCAAAATATTTTTAGCACCTGCAAAAGGAATCCCAGACCTAATAAGTGTTCACTCCCCATTCCTCCCCTCCATGACCCCGGGCAACTACTTGTAATCTGCATTCCGTCTCTGTGGATCCACCTATTCTATATTTTTCCAATTAACAAAACCACATAGCACATGGTCTCCTGTGACTGGCTTTTCTCATTCAGCATGTTTTCAAGATTCATCCACATTGTAGCACATGCCAGTGCTTCATTCCCTTTTGTGGCTGAGAAATGCTCCATTGCATCGACCACCCACATTTAGTTTGCCCACTCACCTATCAATGGACATTTGGGTTGCTTCTACTTTTGATTGTTGTGAATAGTTCTGCTATGAACATGAGGGACTAAGTCTCTGTTTGAGCCCTGTTTTCAATTTTTTTGGATATATGCTGGGTCCTGTGGCCATTCTATGGCTAACTTTTTGAGGAACCACATTTGCCCAATCTTAAAGCACACGGAGATACTTGGTGAACAGAGTTGTGGCCTCTGGAAGTGCTGGTTCAGTATTCTGCAGAATGGTCGACACATGCAGATTTCTAACACATGTCTAGGAGAACACTGGGACCCAGGCCAGTTTGGGAAATGCTATCTTACGGGCTGGGAAATAAATATTAATAGGTGGCTGGTTCTCCCTCCACTAGAGGGAGGGATCTAGAAGGCAATGGGAAGGTCCTACTGTAGGTGAGTAGGCCCTTTAGCATCACTGGCCCCTTGATTTTCATTCAGATGGCCATGTCCCCTTAGTGTAAGGTACTATAATAGAGTTGGTGCAGTGGCTCATATCTATAACCCCAGCTGAGGAGGGTTGAATTAGGAGGCTGAGTTAGGAGGATCTCTTGAATCAGGAGTTTGAGTTCAGCCTGAGCAACACAGCAAGACCTGTAGCTTAAAAACAAACAAACAAAATCAGTAGCCCTCCCTGTTCTCCCCCCTCCTGGCTACTCACTGGGTGTACTTGACTCTTTGGACTTCTGAGCTGGATCAACACTTGGTGTCTTGGCCAGAGGAAGAGCTTCTGGAGACTTCTGCTCTTCTCCATCCCAGTCAGCCCACAGAGTTGAATTCAAAAAGCTCAGCCTGCTGCTGCCTGGGGAGTCGGCCCGGGAGGATTTGTCTAGAGATTTTCTTGGTGTAGCACAGCTTCCTCGGATGGGGGTGGTACCCAGGAGCCCAGGTGAGTGGCTGTCACTCCTGTCCAAGGCATCCCTCACCCTATTGCTGGGACTACTCGTGCTCAGCGGGCCAGTTCGCTCAAGGTTTACATGGTCAATTGGAATTGGTGAAAGGGGTTCCACTGGCCAGCAGCAGTCATCAGTAGGAACTGGGGGGTCACTATCCAGTAGGGGGCTGCTGTGTGGCTGGTAGAAGGCCACCTCCTGCTCATCTTCACTGTCCTTGACCTCCACCACTTCACTAGCAATTGCCTGCTTGGGAAGCTTCAGCCCAGGCTGTGAGTATCTCGGTAACTGCCTGGTGAGATGGACATGAGGAGAGACCTTATGGCGCTTGAGGTGGGGACAAGGGAAGCTTCTGTGGACCGGCCTTCTGCTGTGAGAAGTTCCTAGAGTGCTGGGGACACAGCATGATGACAGTGTCTGGGGAATGATCACTGACAGTTCCTGTGTAGCTTCCTTTACTTCCCTATTTTCTGATGAGGCTGCAGCCATGTGCCGAGTTATCTCATCCACTGCTATCCTGGTCCTGAGGCTGGTGATCTGAGTCTGGGATGAAGAGTTGCAGCTTCTGCTGGCCAGAGGGGTGGCAGGTACCAGCCAGGAGGTGTCCATAGTGTTATCCTCATCAGGGCTGCTCTCATGGTCACAGAACAGCCAGGGGGTCCCTCTGCTGCCCACAGAGCCCCTCTTCTCCAACTGCCCCTCCTCCTTTTTCTGCTGTAGCTCAGCTTCTCTTCTTGGTGGGCTTTGGGAATATTCCTGATCTGTATCAACATCAATGACAGAAAACAACTCAGAGGACTTGAGACTAATGTCTAGAATTTTCCTTTCTTCTGGAAGATCACCAGAAACTGACTTTATTTTCATTTGTTCTAGCTCCAGCTCTTCATCTGAATCCAACAAAAGGATAATCTCATCTTCTTTGTTCACACTGGATAGAGAATTCTGAGATCTGGGACTCAGATGATCAGGTTTTGTTTGGGTTAGGTCAATGGACAGAAACTTTTCTGGGGAAATCAGGACCCCCTTACTTTTGGGTTCCAGTACGGAACTACATTCTTTGCCTTTCTGGTGGCCTGGCTCTTTAAATAACGTAAGCATACTACTGTCCCTTTTCAGCTTTGACAGCCCACCTGGCGACAGTGAGTTTGGGGTGGCCAGCTGGGAGAGACCACCATGCAACTGCGGTATTGATGGGGGCAACCCACTTGTGTGATGAGGGTGAAGAGGGGACTGGCTGGGACACCCACCCTGGGGTGGCTGAAACACGTAGCCACGCAAGTTTGCCAGGGGCACCTGCTGGGCAGCAGGGCCATGAAGAATCTCCACGCCCCTCTCCCTGACAGAGCCACTCTGTTCCTTGGAATCACGTGTTATCTGGGATAGCTCAGAGAATTCTCCTAGAGTAGATGAAAAAAGCTGCTTCTGATCACGGGTATCCTCCAAGTGCGGAATGGGGTAGCTTACAGAAAGACTGCAGGATCTGGAATGACCCTGGGCCTTCCTGGGTGCCTCTTGCTCATGGATCTCTGCACCCCCCTCCCTGTCTGAAGGGTGACTTTGGAGTGACCAGAGAACTTGCTCTCGCATATTTTCCCCATTGGTTGGGTCCTCATCTCTTCCTGGCTCAGAAGACTCCATGTTCTCTGCCTTTTCCAACTGTTCATTAACCTGGACACTTGCTAGGACATGCCCAGAAGTTGGTCTGTCTTCCTTGTGGTGGTCAGTGTCCTCGTCATCATCTGGTGTTCTTGACCCCTGGAGCAGCTTTCGCTGAGTAGCTGCAAATTCATAAATTTCTTCCATTTCTGCTTCATTTACTTTTTCTCTGTCTTCTTTGTGGCTGTTAGATTTCAACATCTCTTCTTCCTCCTCTTCATCTACCCACACTGACCTCAAGAGTTCTTGGAAATTCTCTGCCCTGCTTTCACAATTCTCATCCTCCTTCTCCCATTGTTCGCCCTCTGAATCTGTCATGGTGGGCACTTGTTCACATAGGTGAGCAAGCTCACTCATGCCAAACCTGAAACACAAAACACCAAATGTCATGGCCATACTGCATGAAGGTGGGCTCTAGGCACCTGGGGTAGAGGAGCGGGTATCAGAACTGAGTTTTCACGAGGAAGAACAACTGTGACTCAGCCCTGGCCCTGTTTATCTTCAAAAATGGTGCTCACACTTCTATCCAGGAGTGTTCTAGAAGCCAGTGACTCACAACATCTTAACACGGGGTTCACTAACTACTGTGCATCAGGCTGAGGTTGGCAGGGCTGCAAAACTAGAAAGCCCTCAAGGCACAATGCCAGAAACAAACCACAGCAGACCAAACTTGTCATCAGCCTGGCTAATGGGTACACCAGCAGGCTACCTGCTCCAAGGCTTGGTAGTCTAATCAGGACATTTCAAACCCCAGAGGCTGAGCCACTCCTTTCCCAAGAGAGCATTTGATGGATGACACAGCCTTGGATGAAAAAGGTTTCCCCACAGGACCTCAAGCCTTGTTGGGAGGTAGAAGAGCTATTTCTATCTCTCCAGAGTGGACAAGCTAGGGAGATACAAAGTCACAGGATATAGACTAAGTATTTTCTCCATGTCCATTTTCCAGGACTCAGGAAAGGACTGCATTTCTAGGGGCAGTGCTGAATCCAAGAATCACTCTATTATCATACCCAGGGCACTAAAAGCCATAGGACTCAGTAGCATTCTCCCCATCTAGCATGTGGTATCCCTACAAGTGTCCATTCTGGCCTTTCATCTAACACACACTGTTCAGGGTCATCGCCAGTCATAAATTTGGAATTATAAGGTATAAACAGGCTGGGTGCAATGGCTCATGCCAGTAATCCTAGCACTCTGGGAGACTGAGTCAGGTGGACTGCCTGAGCTCACAGGTTGGAGACCAGGCTGACCACAAGCGAGATCACATCTCTAAAAATAGCCAGGAGTTGTGGCAGGTGCCTATAGTCTCAGCTACTTGGGAGGCTGAAGCAAGAAAATAGCTTGAACCCAAGAGTTTGAGGTTGCTATGAGCTATGACAGGGCAGTAAAGTGAGACTCTGTCTCAGAAAAAAAAAAAAAATTAAAATTAAATAAATAAAAGGTATAATAAACAGGACTTGAAGTTCTAATGGCTTCAGCCTTGCCCCTTCTGCAACACAGCCCTCCCTTGAGCTATCAACCTGCCAAACCTCATCAGTCGATTTCAAAGGCTATGGAACACAAGGAAAGAACAATACAGACCTGAGGGCCAGGGACCTCAGCTCAGGAGTCAGGTGGGGAGGAAGGCCAGTGTCTGCAGTATAGAGATAGTGCAGGAATGCATAGGCACCCTCGGTGCTCACGTCATTTAATAGGACGCGCTGGGTCAGAATCCCCTCTTCTACAGCAGAGAAGCCTTCATTGTTTACCTGCATGTGAAACACAACACAGAAGGCTTATAGGTTAGACAGTCATAAATTAGAGCAAAGAAGAAAAATCTGAGTGTCCTCAGAGTCAGTCTTATAAACAGCCCCTGTCCCAAGAAAAGCATTAGCTGTGTTTATACATTTTTTTTGGCCAACAGTTCTGCGGGTTAGGCCTAATACATTTGTTGTCAAATCATATCAGGAGCAGAAGTTCAGAAGCCCAATTCCCAATTAGTTTCCTTCTGGTAGACATATCACAGGCTCCAGAACTTTCTTACAGAGTCTGATAGCAGCTTTCTTGATTCCTGATGTTCAAGTCAAATGTGTATCAGAATATGTCAAAGCAGAAGTCTCTGAAAACATGTGTCATTAATTCAATCTTAAAGGGATCAGCTGGGAGGCTATACAAATAGAGGAAAGCGAAAATTCTGAAAACCAAGGATTTTCATTCAACAGAAAAAAAATCTAGTGTTTCCCAATACTGGGGCCCTCCCCTCATGCTCCCTCACACCCTTCCTGATCTCCCCCAAGAGCCTTTGTCTCTACTCCATGTATGAAGTATGTATGTATGTGGTAAGTATTGTGGCAGCAGTGGGGAGCTAGGGAGAATGTGGGGAACAAGAAGTAAGGGAGACAGGGAGGGGGCATGTGATGGCCACCATGTACTTACATACTGACTGAGAAGTGGACATCGGGCATAAAGCACAAACTTGTGGGCATGAAGCATCTCCCCACTGTCTGTCTGGAACTGGACATCACTCAGGTGCGAGTTATTGACCATGGCACCAAAGTCAGCAACCAGTAACCCGAGGGAGAGCTGAAATGCATGAGAGGAGGAGAGCTGTCATTTCCATCTATCATGTTTCTCTGAGCTGTGGGACACTCTCCCAACTGAGGAGGCCCTAGGGTGGGCCAGGAGCCTTGCTCTCCTCTCCATCCCTGGAGCCAACCTCCAGGATGGTTCCTGTGCTGGGTTATACCTTTGGTCATACAGAACAGCAAAACACTAGCCTCTTTCTCAAATTCTCTAGTGCTATACCCCACTCTAAAGCAGGGGTACAGTAAGTGAAAAGACAGGACAGGAGAAAGCTTCTGGCACCAATGAGGGGTCAGGCTAAATGTGCTTCATGTGCTCACGTACTCAGTACTCACAGCAGCCCTGTGAAGAAACATCCCAGCCTGCTATGACACATGAGAACCCTAAGTCCAAGCAGCTCAGGGACCTGGGTAAGAGGCAAGCCCCAGGTCTGCTCTCTGAGGATGTGCAATGATGTCACTAGGCTCTCCCTGTATGCAGTGTTGGTTGACACTAATATCTTAGTGGCATGATATTAGGTCCACTCTGAGGAAAACCTAACCTCCACCCCCAACATAGAACACTGGCCCGTGGGCTACTCATCTAGGCTCTGGAACCCAGCCCAGACTCACACATGAGGCAAATGCACTAAGAAAGGAATAGTCCCAGGACAAGTAGGCTCTGAGTGTTTGACTTCTGGAGCGATCCATAGAGTTCAAAGACAGAAAGGACAAAAGCCATCATGGCAGAGAGATAGGCCCCAGTGCACTCTCTCTGGCTCTGTTCACAGGCTGTTAATATGTGTCAGCTTTCTGGGAAGCAGAGATGTTTATTGAGAGACCAGCACATTCATGGCAGGGCCTAGAGGCCAGTGGCGAGCTGACTTCACCAAATACATAGTCATACAACAAGCAAGAGTGGCCAGGACCACAGAGTGAGCAGCAGAGCCCAACAGCTGAATGTGTGGTAGGAGGAGCCCTGGTCCTTACCGAAGCATGGCTGCCCCTCTCCAGATGCTTTTCCTTGGGTGGCAGGACAAACCCGGTCAGTGGAAGACCATTAGGCACCAAGTCCAACTCTGAGATAAGGATTTGTAAGTTAAAAGAAGGTCACTTTCCAGCAAGATCAACTGTCAAGCAGATAGCATCATCTGCAGGCTGAGCTTGACCCAGAGGTGTGGAAGCTCTTGTCACTTAAGGACGTCTTTTAGAGCAAACCCCTCTACAAACCATTTTTATCACCCTCCCAACAGGGAGGAAAATAGTTAAAATTAGCCCAAAGGATCACTTGCTGTGGGTATAAGACTTTGCCTTTGGTTAAAATTTAAGGAAACTGCAACAAGCTTAACTACATTACATTTACCTTTGAGAAAAAAACAAAAGCACCCAGAGTCTACACATCCTCCCATTTTCCTGGGATGAGATTATATCACAGAGGCACAAGATCTGGTCCACTCTAGCCTCAGCCACAGGGAGGAGAGGCCCATAAAGGTGGGGCAGGCCCCAGCCTCCCACCCAATGTCTTACCTGCAGTGCCTCCAGACTTGGCTAGCCCCCCACTGCCAGGCCATGGGCTGGCACTCAGCCCCTCCCTTGCCAGGTCCACCAGATCCTGCAGGGCCTGGTGCTCCCTCTGGCTGGCTGATGGTGATGGATCCTCAGGGACACTGCTGTGTAGGGCAGGTGCTCTTCCCATACCCAGCTCCCTCTGGTGCTCCCTCTGGCTGGCTGATGGTGATGGATCCGCAGGGACATTGCTGTGTGGGGCAGGTGGTCTTCCCATATCCAGCTCTGACTGCTCAGCTGGCAGAGGGAGGCCCTGAAAGTCAGCAAGCAGAGTGGCTGTAGGATTACTGTACCAATGCACTGCAGAGGCCACCACAGTGTGCATAGCTGGACCCAGGACCACAGAGCAAGTCCAGGGCTCTAGAGCACAGAGGGTTCCCAACGGCACAGCCATAGCCCAGAGCAGTCCAGGAATGCTTTTGTCCATTACTTCTTGTCAACAGGCTTCTCTAATGGCCAAGACCAGCCCTGTCATATCCATGTCTGAAGAAAATTTTTCTTTCTTTTTTTTTATTTTTGAGATAGTCTCACTATGTTGCCCTCAGTAGAGAGCCATGGTGTCATAGCTCACAGCAACCTCAAACTCTTGGGCTTAAGCAATCCTTTTGTCTCTGCCTCTCAAGTAGTTGGGACTACAGGCGTCTGCCACAGTGTCCAGCTATTTTTTTTGTTGTAGTTGTCATTGTTGTTTAGCAGGCCAGGGCAGGGTTCAAACCTGCCAGTCCCAGTGTATATGGCCGGCGTCCTAACCACTGAGCTATGGGCGCCAAGCCTCTGAAGAAAGTTTTATCAGAGGGCTGGAAGGGGTCCCTGGGCCTGCCCCTTTCCTAACATCTCTTGAATGGCCTCAGTCAGGAGAGTACCAACTCTAGCACTACCTGCTGCATATTTAGAATGCAGGTGCCTGGGTCCCCTCTTAGATGTTATCCCAGCCACCCTGGGGCTCTATGTTTTAAATAAACTCCAGGTAAGCAGGTATGAATGCAAATAAACAAATAAGCTCCAGGAAAACACTAAATTGTAGGAAGCAAGGGTCCTTCATCCTTGCTCTTACCAGAAAGCTATTTAGTTGTTGCACATAGAAATAATCTACAGCTGATGCCCCTTTGGCTTCTTCCCCTCTTTCCTGAGACTTTCCCTCTTTCCATAGACTTTCCATCAGCTCAGCTATTGATGCCCAGTTCTGTAATTCTGGAACTGCCCACCTCTCCCCACAGCCCATCCACATAGGTGCCCAGAGGGAAGGGCCTCACCATGACAGGCCCCTGGGACATGAGGGGAGGGACAAGGTTGGCAGTGTAGAAGGACTCCACAGCCCAGGCTCCAGTCAGGGTGCTGCCCTCCCACAGAAAGTTCCGCTTTCCTTCAGGTGGTGGAAGACACCAGCCTCCCTTTTCCAACTCTTCCTTTAAAATTCTGCTGGCAGGAAGTGGTGGTGTGCTGGAAAATTCTGCTTCCTCAGAAAGGAGCAGGGCCACTCGGTCTTCTATCTGCCTGCCTGTGGTCTCAGAGTCCTGGACCAACAACCTGGGAAGGGGAACCAGGGTTTTCTTCTTGTGACTTTTCTTCTCTAGAGGGAAATAGAAGCAACATGATCAACAGTGCAATCTGTCCACTTGTCCTGAGACCTACCAGTGGTCTCTCCCCAGGACTACTGCTCTCAGCCACACATACCTGCTCCTGGCCTTATTCTCTCAGAAAAAGCACTTTCCAGTTTGAGTTCTGCCACAGCTGGACACAGCTCCATCTCAGATCGGGACAGAGCCATGGCCACCAGCAGGTCCTCGGAGGGTGCCTCAACAACCTTCTGCTTCTTCTGTGTCTCCTTCTTGTTGGTGGCTACTTTCCGTTTCAAACCTCCCACGTGATTGCTAAAGCTAAAAGGCAGCCAAAGAGAGAAGTTAGTGGGACTAACTGCCTAAGCTCCTTCTAAAACTGGTCCTATGACTAAAGGGGGCTGCCCCTTCAGACCCATCAGCTGTAAGGAAGCACAGGAGGGACGCAGGGACAAGTGGGTGCTCTGACCAGCACCTGTGCCCTGAAATCTGAGTTACAAATGCCCAGGCTTGGCCTTAGGGGATAGAAGGTTCAAAGACCCCATAAGAGTATCTATGTGGCTTTCTATTCTAACAACATAGAACAGTGGTTCTCAACCTTTCTAATGCCATGATGTATTTTTGTTGTTACAAAGGGGTCATGACCCACAGGTTGAGCACCTACACTGCTGTTCTGGAAGGATCTACACACATCTTGCTTCACTACTTGGAGATATTTTAAAAGCAGACATATTTTATCTGAGTGGACAGTTTCAGTGCAGTCCTGCCACAAGGCAAGCAATGGCTTAGATAACATTTATTCTAAGGCCTCTAGGATTTCAATGCTATGATACTTGTGTGGATCTGCTAAATACAGATAGGCTCGCTAGATAAGAGAATCTACTTGTGCCCTCTGTGATCTCAGCCCTAGCTCAGCTCAACTGCCCATAACCTGTGTACAAGGCAGTTGGCCAGAACAAATAGAGCCATCATCCTTGGCCTTCTCTTTGCTCCTGTCAAAGGAAGAAGTCCCAAACCTAGAAAGGTCTAGGGTCCAAACTGCCTTTGCTCCCTGTAAAGTTGAGGTCAACTCTGGCATCCTCAGGGGCAGGAGCCATGTGGAACAGAGCTAGCCCAACCTTCCACCACATGTGGGACTGTGGTTTGCATGCCAAGGATTTATTGCCCAGATGTCAGCGGGGCCTTCTATTTTAACACTTAAGCATTAATTCATACAATCTTTTAAAAATAAGAGTTCTGTGCTTCTATCTCACCAATTCTTTGAATTGTGCTGAATAATCTGACATTAACTATGTAATAATTAGACTACACTGAGGCAGAAACCATGTCATACAAGAAAGAAATGGATATGGTAAAGTGAATACCAAATTCTCAGAAATACCAGAGGGGACAGACTGCAGGATTGTGGGACTAGAAACATTTCAGAAGGACCTTGAGGAAACCAGTTCAAATGGTCCTTTCCACAGATACACCTGAATGGGCCATTCCAAAGCCTTCATCCTTCTTCAAGGATAAAGAATTTTTCCCCTTTTAATCCCTTCTAGACTGTGCCTGATTTCTATCTCATATGAATCAAAGAGGCCTCTACTATCCTCTGACACCATAAAAAGCTTTTTCTTAGGCTAGGCATGGTGGCTCACACCTGTAATCCTAGCACTCAGGGAGGTTGAGGTAGGTGCACTACTTGAGTTCAGGAGTTCGAGACCAGCCTGAGCAAGAGCAAGACCCCATCTATACTATAAAAAAGAAAAAAAAATTATATACACACACGCATATATATACATACAGAAAAACTAGCTGGGTGTTGTGTTGGGGTGCCTATAGTCCCAAGACTGCTTGAACCCAGGAGTTTGAGGTTGCTATGAGCTATGATGCCATGGCATGCTACCCAGGACAACAGAGTGAGACTCTATCTCAAAAAAAAAGTATTTTCTTTTTTTTTCTTTTTGAGACAGAGCCTCAAGCTGTCCCCTGGGTAGAGTGCCATAGCATCACAGCTCACAGCAACCTCCAACTCCTGGGCTTCAGCGAGTCTCCTGCCTCAGCATCCCAAGTAGCTGGGACCACAGGCACCAGCCACAATGCCTGGCTATTTTTTGGTTGCAGCCATCATTGTTGTTTGGCAGGCCCGGGCTGGATTCGAACCCGCCACCCTAGGTGTATGTGGCTGG